>VXAY01002647.1:2281701-2292226 GCA_013399855.1 Oxyruncus cristatus
TTTTTTTTTTTTTCAGTTTTAATGTGTTTTACACCTTGACTTTTGGCACCACACACAGGCTTTAACCCAAGTGGAAAAGTTTGTACCTTCTGCGTGGCCAGACAAGAGCCAGCATTGCCTTCTCCCCACCTTCTGTTTAACTCCACATTTAGGTGTACTGAGGATTCATTTGTCCTTTCACTGTAGGGACATGCATGGAAGCTGCTGTCTATGAAGTTGGGCCCTGTAATTTTACAGACAAAACAGGGAATTTGGCAAGGCTCTGATCCTGCAGGAAGGTCATGCTTTCATCTCAGTTATATTTGTCCCACTTTCCTTTCTTCATATTGAGGAATGTTAAACATAAGAAGCAACATAGCACTATTTATGCAGTAAAATATAACACACCTGTAACTCCTGTCTTGCCCACAGTGAATGCAGAGTTAATAAAGAGGATGGAACTTCATGTTTATTCATGTTATTTCAATCCATTAGCAGTTGCAAAAGTAGCAGTAAGGCTTTTATTTTCAGTGGATCAGCCAAAGCATGACTTAGCTGCATTTATATAAACAACAGTGGTTTACAGAAACCGGAGGAAGGGTCTGAATTCCCCAGGTCATGCCTGTTTTCCCACCTGGCAGTCCCACTCTAGGAGACATCTTCTCTTTTCATGCCTCACGAGTACATTAAACAACACACTGCAGTCAGTTGGACAAACTTATTTCTCAGGATGGTCCCTTGTGCATTTAATACATTTTTCTTTGTAACATCAGGCATAGATACTTGTAGATGAAATTTTGCACAAAAGCTTATCTGGATATATTTTCTGAACAGGGAGTTCAGCTTCTTGACCTTGTTAAATTGATGCAGTTCCACTGGAATCAATAAACAGCTCAACATAAGCTGAGGAGCTGGGCTGTGCTTGGCATTTCTCCAAATGGGAATATTCTACAGTGCTATGTAGGTTAGCAGGAAGAGCAGTTTCCTTTCATAAGAATTTTTCCATTAAAATGAATCCCTTTGCAACAACTATATAGTGCATTATATATATATGTATAATATCTGTATGTAATAGTTCTAATGCTTGTAAGAACTTGTTTTGATAAATGTAATTTCAGTAGCAGCTTTTGGTGAGAGGACTTTATTTTTTACTCTTCCGTTAATCTTTTACCTTCAAATACATATTTCATTCCAAGTCTGCCATGTTTTCCATGAACATCTCAAAACTGATTTTATCCAGTCTGTTTTAATCAACATTAGAAAAACCTAATGCTGTGAAGTTTTCTGTGATGTGTTCGTATATATTTTTGGTGTATTCACTTACTTTTAGATTTAACCTTGCCCTTATATACAAAAATATTTCAGAAGCATAACCAGTAATGTCAGAACAGATACATATATTTTATACATGCATTAATATGTGTCAGTGTTCATAACCACCCCTTCAGATGTCTTTTTCAGTGAAACTAAATCCTTTGAAGCAGCCACATTGCAGACTTTTTTATTGCAATATGTTAGATTATATAAAAACATTTTTAAAAGAATTTCGCTACATGGGATAAAGAAGTGAGAAACTGAATAAATTTATTTCAGGGACAGGGAAGTGTAAATGCATATCTAGCACTGCAGTTCAGTAACAGTCTTACATTTATTTTTGTAACACATGTTCCAAAACAACCCTTTCTCAGAGGTGCTGCTGCAAACATTCAGCATCCTTGTAGACTTTGCAAATAATAGAGGTTATTACCTCTCCTCTAATAGATGGTTTGTGCTTAATTACTGTCCTTTCCAAAGCTCTTTGTTTGCTCAGTCTAATAGTAAAGCAGAAAATTGTGGGTTTTTTCAATAACCTCTCTCCTTATGTCTATGGTTTTTTGAAGGGGATTTTTTTACTGTAGCTTTCCCAGTCACTGGTCACATTTCTCAGAATGATTTTTGGACATTCCCACTCAATGTCAAGATCAAAATGCTTAAAAACTCTCTGGTTTTCATGGGTTGGCTGTTCTCCATTTTCTAAAACTCAAGCCTTTTTAGGACAGCTTGGAAGTAGCACCCAAAGCCAGGATCCCTCAAAATCACTTCTGATAATCTTAGTCCAGCTGTACCAGGCTCTGCTGACTGAAGGACTGGCTGCTGAACTAACAGTGAGTCCCACTAGTGATGCTGAACCTGATGCTTTGTGGATGAAATCTGCACCATGAGCTGACCTGCTCACAGTGACTGGGACACTAAAGACCTTTTCCTTTGATATCCCTAAATAAGTTTATTCTCACAAAGAAACAAGCACAGATGTACCTCCCATCTCTTTTCCCTTTCCATACCACAGCAGCAACTGTTTGCAGGATGCAGCATTTTATTCTAATTCTTAATTTTCGTATGTATTTCTTCATATTTTGAGTGACTTGGGTAAAGATTTTCATGCTTTCTGCTGACCGCATCTGCGTTAGCATCAAAATTCACAGTATGCTGAGCCTTTGCAAAGAAGCATTGGAAGTGAAGGTCATTGAGAAATTTGTGACCATACAGGTTAATTTGCAAGCTCCTAGTGTGGATTTAAAAGTTCAAGGCCCTTGAAGCTGCAATTTCATCTTTAGGTAATTCGATCAAGGGAAGATTTATAACCTCCATCTCTCAGGCCTGGTCACCATATGTTGTTGCTTCAAAGAACGTTGACTTCCCTATTTTCCTCTTCATTTACTCTCCCTGCATTTTTCTCCTCTGTGGTAAAACAATTGGTCTATCCAAAAGGAAAAAAGAACATTCAGTGTGGTGAGTTCTTCCCCCATTTCGTCTCTCGGTTATTTAGTTTCTAGAAACTCTGGAAAGAGGAGAAAAGAAACTGAATTTCTTCTTGGTTCATCTTTTAATTTGTCCAAATGCTACACCCTTTTTCTGTGAGTGGTTTTGTGGTGCCCATGAGCTTTAACACAGCATGGCTGTGTCTCAGCACACAGTGCTACATGAAATCCTGTGACATGAAGATTTTTGAAATACAGACTCTATTTTGGGGATTTGGGTTTTTGAAATATGCTGCATTGAATGGAATAACCCTCACATTTGCTGCTTAGATGGGTCAATTTATTGGTTCTGGCCATTCCTTTCATGCTGAGCAGCAGGATCCTGGTTTTCTATGGGATTGTTTCTACAGTAAAAATAACAGTTTCCGGTTTAGCAAGCCAGCAATTCCTTCTCAGAGAAAATGTTCAATAAATAAATGTCAAAGTTTCCAGTATATCCTCGTTACTCTGCCTCACTCATTCGTAATTGAAAATGGGAAGAAGGTGCTGTTTGACTTGGCGGTTGTCCAGCTCTTTTTTTTTTCTTGAATAGCCCACTCTTTGGGACAAAGCTGTACACAAGGGAACAGGATTATTGCCTTATAAAACCCTGCAGCCCACTGAGTATTCCTTAATTGCATATTAAAGCAATTAATAAAATTACCTGTAAGAAACCAGATTACCAGCTTTATTTTGGATATTCTGCATTCATGTGGGACATTATTACTGGCCAGTATGGGAGAGAAGAAACTCTGATTTTCTATAATGCATTTTGTTGGTACCTCTCTGTAATCAGCTTCCTGTAATCATTTTTGGTGTCAAACATTGAGCTAGAGTTTAGATCCCTTATGATTACAAGATTTTTCAGGTACAAATTGACTTTTAAGAGAGGCTTAGTCTTTCCTTTGTTAGTTCTGGTTGTTGTGCAAGTTGCTGGTATATTCTGCAAAAGGATGGGAAAAAGCTTTTTCATTATTTTTATCAAGCAGATTGAAGGTGTCTAAAAATGAGCTGGATTCTATAGAAGGAGCTTTTAGGTAATTATCTAACGTGGATTAGCTGAATTATTTAGCAGCAGTAGCAGTTGAGCAGGTGAAGTACCCCTCGGGCACAATCTGCATCCCTGGAAGCAGCAGTAGGAGCTGTGTGGATCAGGATCACCTGGCTCCTGTGTCCATAACTCAATAACGTATTGCAGGTAGGGGTTGAAGTTGCGGTGGTGCAGGGGAAATGATTCACTTTCAGCTCCACTGAAAGAGCTCAGAAGAGGTTTGTTTGTACACTGCAGGGGTTTTGCTTAATGTGATGGACATCTCCTCTCAGTTGTCTCAGGATGTTGTTGTGTGGTAAAGCATAAAATCAAACAACAGACCCCACAGATGTCACAGGTTTATAAAGATCAACCAGGAAGAACATCTGATACGCAACTTACTCGTCTTTTAACAATTAAAATGTTACAGACTGTTACGAATGTAAAGTTCCTCAGTACAACAGTTAGTCCACAACCTTGGTAATGGACCAACTGGCAGTGGGGCATAGACAACATTTCATAAGAACACCCATAAATAGTACTGGGATATATTCAACACTTCTGCTGACAGAACTGGAGGGGATTAGGCCATTTCCATTTCTGGATCAGGCAGTTTCTGGCATAGTTTTGTTCCATTTTTTTCAATATATGTACTTCAGTTGATGATTTGATCCTCTATTCCTCTTCCAAAGCATTACCTGTCAGGTCATGGATTGAAATTAATACAAGCCTCTTGTTGATTTCCATATTTTCAAAAGGAAGAACCGAGTAAAAGATCAGGGAGGGGATAGTTTTTTTCCTTAGAAGTGGTAATAACTTGGGAAATCAAAAGAGGAAATAAAATGACGTCTCCCTGTTGAGTTAGGGAATGTTGCCTTCCTTCATCTCATTAAAAATTTAAAGCACTCTTGTTTTTGAGTAGGGTGAATTAGTAATTAAGTGCTGTAATCAACTTGTGTAAACATAATATTGAAGGAGAACAGCAAATTAATCATTTCATTGGCTTGCCTTCCCCAATTAATGCACCTTTTAGTAAAGGCCTTCCTGCCATGTTGGGATGGGTTTTTTCTCCTATTCCCTTAATCAGAGGAGTTATGAAAGGCAGAGGAAGGAGATGGTTGTTCTTAGGCACCATGATGTACACAAAGAGATCCCTAAGGTGCTGTGACCTTCCCTTGCTTTTCCTCAAAAACTCCAAATCTGGGCATGTAGAGTTTGACCCCAAGATTTAGTGGAGACAAAAGTGGAGTGGTTTCGGGGAAAAAAACAAAACCAAAACAAAACCTTAAAAAAATGGAAAAAGCTCTTGCTTTCCTAAGTAGTGTGTTGTCTGGTGTGGCCTCTTCTTCTAAGTGATTTTGAGAACTAAACTGTTTTCCGTGTAAGATGCTGGATGGCTGTGGAGAACATTTCCAGCTCATCAGGCCTGACTCAAGGCAGTGACTCGGCAGTAGCAGAACTCCATCTCTTTACCTCTTTCCTTGGTGTTTTGACACTGAAATATGTCTTTCCTTAATTGAAAGTGGGGTTTTTTTCCTCGTGTAATAAAGTTTGATTCAGTATGGCATGCATGAAACCACCAAGATACTGGCAATGCCTCTGGCTTTTGTATAAAGTCAGCTGCCTGCTTACCAGAAATCTTTAGAGAAATATAGATGAGGGAGAAAAATGAAAAGGCAGTGATTTGATGGCCACTGTCCAGTTCCTTGTGGCCTAGAGTTTATGGTACAAAGAGTGCCTTTTTAGTTAGCATATTTTGGCCTTACTGTCAGAAGTCTTTGCAGTGAGGGTAAAAAGCTGATGAATCACAACTACTCTTTTGCCCTACGGTTGATCCTTCTGCATTAAAGCTGTGAAATAGAAATGCTGGTTTGTCTCTGGCAAGCACAGAGTGAGCTTTCAATCAGTTTGAGACTGTGATTTTTTTTTCACTTTTCAAACCACAACAAATATATAGAAATCTTTCTACTTTCTTTTAGCTGACTCCAGTGGACAGTATTTCCATGTGGTTGGAGATCCTCTCTTGGTGGGAGTTAAATCACACATACAAGCACCACCACTTAGAGTCACACAGCTGAGATGTGGCTGCAGCTGATCACATGATGCTTTCACAAAAGTGCTTAGAAAAGTGCCCTCTGTCTTGTTGCTGTTTACTGACATGTGATACTGGTTGACATCTGTTGCCCTTCTCATTTGAGGTCTGTTTGCTTTACTAACTTTAACATTTCCACATTGCTGTGCTGCTGAAGTGCAGATACACAAATCTCCTTGCAGTCCCCAAGGTCCTTTTATGAGAAGCAGAGCTGCCACCATTTGATATCATCCTGCTGGCTGTATTTTATATTGGAGTGGAGAGACATAATTCTGTTGCTGTGAAATGTTCTTGGTGGAGTGCAATGTCTAGTGCTATATGTTGTCATACATTTGATGTATGATCAGATCAGTACATGCTGTACAGTAGTGTTTAGTTCATTGTCACAGCACATGATTTGTGGTCGGTTTATATCACTTGAAATTATTACAGGTAAAAACTCATCTAAGAAAATGTCAAAGTTTGCCACAGCAGGTCATATAGCTACTGAAATGATAGATGACCTTAGTCCATAATCCTCATGCAGAATTCTCAGTTAATGTAAATCAGCGTTGCTCCAGGATTTCAGAGGAGTGACTCCAGTTTACTCCAGTGCCCTGATCCAGTGAAGCACTCAGGTACATCATCTGACTTTAGGCAAGAAGCTCAGCTGAAGATAAGCAGGACTGCCCATGCACTGAAATACTTTACTGGATCAGAGCCCAAACAGGAATCTGACACAGTTCACTGGAGATGATACATCTTGAAATGATAAAGGTGATTAGAGCTCTTGCAATTGGTTTATGTTATTACACCTTCAGGAACAAGTTGTGGATTCCACAAGTTGTGGATGCTATGTAGTGGGTTACAAAGGTGTTGTCTTTTGTTAAGTGGTGTGCTCTTGTGGAAACTCAGCATGCCTGAATTTTAAATGTCATCCAGTACACAAATGTTCAGATTTGGAATTTTTCAGTAACTGTTTAATGACGAGGAAAGGCAGCTGCAGTGGGTCAGTGTGATGTGTCAGCTATAACAGGACTGCCCATTTACATTAGCTCAGTATTTGTTCAAACACAGGAGGTAACAACCTCAGAAATCCAGTGCTTAGAGATGGGACCATATTATTTTTCTGAAAGTAGGTGGTTTAATTAAAATGAAATCAAACATGTCCTTTCATTTGGACATTGGCAGAAGGAGACAGGGCTCTGTGTGTCAGAACATCAGTGTGACTTACCTGGTTATTAATTCTGGCTGAAGGTGGTGATAAAGGTTTTACTGCCTATTTCCCACATTTACAAGGATGGACTTAAAGGTAATGAAGACCTCTCAGAGGGAAGCATTATGAAAGAAATCTGTTTAATCTCTGTCTTTGTGCTGAAGGTGTAGCCGGCTTTGTGCACTGGCACAGAACTTCACCTGAATTCTGGATCTTGCAGGCACACCCCAATTACTGTATTAGAAACAACCACATGTGTGTCAATCTAATCTGCTCTGTTTGTGAGATTAACACTTACATTGTCATGTCTTTTAGCTTTTTAAAAGCTCACATCAGCTGAGGTTGGCAAAGAATAAGATGTAGTGTTTTGTTAATCTGCAGAAATTGAGACTCTTACTAAACCAGTGGTATTCTTCTCATCTGTCAGAAAGCCCAAGGCCTGGCAAGCAGGAGAAAAAACGCTGTCTGGAATAGTTCAGGTTCTGCTGCTGTGTATTTTTGTAACAAACCATGAAATGACCACGGTGGAGTTTGTCTAAGGAGATGTACAATTAGTTGATTTTTTTTTTTTCAAGAAGAAAAAACTTGTAGCAGTTTAATAATATCACAACTTACAGATTTTCCAGCTTGCTGACCTTGTCTTTTCTTGAGGAAAACCATAAATATGAGGAAACCATAAATGTGTCTTTGTAGTAGATAGTTACTTTCTTAAAAATGTACTGTGATCCTTCTCCTTTCTATTTTAAGGACAGATCTTACCCACGTACTCAGAGACACGGCTGAAGTCATTCGGACCTTGGACTCCCCTTCTGTCCAGGCCATTTAAGCAGGGAAAAGTGTGATAGCAATATTTTATAAGGAGGATGAGTACAAAGGAGGATACCATGGATCCTTTGTAACTGTCAGTAGTCAAGAAGGTCTTTTTTGGAGCGTGTCTTGCTTAAATGATGTTTGGGATGTCAAATGAGTTACAGTCTCACTGCCCTCATCTCTTCAGTAGCTGAGCAGAACAACCTTGAAGTTATGCACTGGAGAATTGGAAACTCAATCTGGCTACATTGTGAGATTAATTTTCCATCTGGGATTTGCACTCTTGCAATGTCAGCGCAGGGATCAGACTGTTCCGTGGTGAAGCACAGGCGTGTGGAGTCACAGCACTGTCTGAAATGCTTGAGGGTTCTTCACAATAAAGTTTCTGAAGGACATTATGATCGCTTAGTCGTGGGATTTGATGCCAGTAACTCAAACCACTAGTACATACTTTTTCCACCCTATATTTGAAAAAGTTTTATGTTTTACATATACTAGATTGTCCGTTCTCCTAAAGATGTCTACAGGGTTTTGTTCCTCAAAATTCACCCTATCTGTAGAGTTTAACAAGACTGTTCACCATCTAGGAGTTTCCAGTGCTTTTCATTTTGTTGTGGTTAACAGTAAAGACATTTTCGTTTATTCCCTGTCATATAATCATGGATCTGAAATGGTGAAGGAGAGATCCCATAACATTATTGGTTTTATTAGAAGGCAGTTACTTTGTTAGCATATTGGCTTTCCTCAGAATTGGAATCCAATTCCCATTTTCCTTTCTTTGTTCCGTCGTATGTTCTTGTTTCTTTGGTTTCTTAGATTAGACATGTAACAACTGTTCCCAGCCCCTTCTTTCTTGTTTTGAAACAACTTTTCACACCTCCTGTACATAAATATTTCTGAGGCACAGCTTGAAACTGGACAATGAGATGTAGAGAGAAGCCATATGAAATTCCTTCATGACTTTGATTTGTTTTTACTGGGACAAGTGTCCGTGTAATGAGTAGCAAAACCATAATTATCACTCTGAGGGAAGTATAGGCAGAAAGGCTGACCACCAAGTGGGCACAGAAAAGCCTAAGTTGCAAATTTTTGCACAGAGATATTCCTCCAGATGAGGGTTGAAAAACATTGGAAGAACACAAATAAGGAGAACTGCTGTGCTCCTTTCTTGCTGTGCCTTATGAACGTGTATAAGCAACAAAAGTGAGTTGGGTTGTCATCTTAAGAATGATTTATAGGGCATGTACTCAGTGTGTAGCACTCCTGGGGCTGCATTCCCCGGAGCATTACTAACCCTCTGTACATAAATACATCCTGACCCATGTGGGGCCTGTCTGTGTGAGCCCCTGCTGCCTGCTGCACAGCCTCCTGATGGTCCTTTACCAGGTAGAAGTCCTAGGGAGGAGTGTGGGTGTGGAAGCTCTGGTGGGAGCACATTGTTTGGGCAAGGAACAGAGTAAAGTGATGTGCCAGTGCCACTCCTTGCTAAGCAGACTGGGGTGCTTGGATCCTACCATGTCACTGCTTTTGGAGCTTGGGAAGCACAGGGGACCCTCAAGGGAGAACAATCTGGAAAGTAAACCAACTTCTAATCAATATTTTTTCCTTTGGAGAGTCTCTGCATGATAAGAATATGTGGAGAGAGCTCTACCCCAGAGCCCAATCTCTCCCTCCCAACACCATGGGTTGGAGGATGATAACATGTCACATTTGGAAGGTTCCTTCATTGCCCAGCCCTGTAGCACAGAACCAACTTAGACATCTTGGATACATTCAGCAAAATATTGCTGAGTCTAGTATTCTTGTGTCAGACTCCTTTTGCTTTCAAAATGTCTGGTAGGACTTGATTTTTGCCTAATTTTCCCAGATTCGTGTCTTTGTATCTGCTGCTGTGAAATCATACATTTCTGTTAACTTTAAGAAATTTGGGCACTGAGGCCTGTGTCTTTAGACAGAGGGAATCAGCTTGGGTGTCTTCCAGCAGATAAATGGGATATGTGTTAGGCTCTAGGTTGGGAGCTGGCACTTACTTTAGATATAGGAGGTGAGTAATGGCCCTAAAGATGCTAAGCTGTGTGAAAACCTTCTGATAAATGGGGTCTTTTCGTGATGAGCTATCCTCATGTTCCTGGACTGGTTGGCATAAAAGCTTTGAATACACAAGCACATTACTCATTATTTACTGGTCGTGGTTGAAAGGTTGTTTAATTTTGCAATAGTCCCATCTAAGGGATGATTCTTGCATTGCATGAAAGGGAGACTAAGCACGATCCACTTTTTTATTTGCTTTGTATAACTTTGCCCCTGTAGGTGTTCAGCACACATGCCATAAGACACAAAATGCCAAACTTGGGGCTCGCTGGACTTGGAAGTTCTACTCATCCCAAAAGAGAACCAGGCATGAAAGAGAATAAAAGAAAGAAGATAGGTTGGAGGAGAATGCAGCTTTTCTCTTTTGGCCCTAAATCCCAGATATTTCCACCATCTCCCTCTCCCTGCTCCTGCTCTGTTATTGTTTATTCTTTCCTCTTGTATTCTTGCCTTCTTGTCTGTGCTTCCATATTGTTTAATAATTTGTTTTTTTCTTCTTTTATCAACTGTTGATCTTTTTCCTCTCCTCTCCCCTCCCCTCCCCTCCCCTC
>VXAY01002647.1:2292278-2353582 GCA_013399855.1 Oxyruncus cristatus
TCTTTTTCCTCTCCTCTCCCCTCCTCTCCCCTCCTCCATTTTCTTTCTCTTCTTTTGTTCTCTATCTCTCTCTTTTCCAACTCTTTCCACATCTCAGTGCCTTACCCCTGTCCTCACATAATAAAAAGCAAGGATGAAGGATGGTTTGTGCTGATCCCTCACCTCAGGTCCACTCTCGAGGCTTGTAGACTTCAGTAAAGCCTTGTGGCATGTCCTCTGCTTTAGGGGTACAGCATATCCACACATTTCCAGCCCTGATTGGGCTGTGCCAGTGTTCTTGGACTGGAAGAGGAGAGATTTATGATGGCACTGATCACAGAGCTAAAATAAACTGCCCTTCCTCAGCCAGAGGAATATGAGTTAGTAAATGCCAGCATTTTATACACAAAATAAAGGGCACGGGCTGAGGGAGCCAGCTGCCTGGGGTAGCTGTGCAGGGTCTGAAAATGGCAAGTCTCTAAAAGCAAAGAGCCAGAAGAAGTCATTTATATTAAAACAAACTCTGTCATGAGTCATTTGACTTCTTTTTCTCTTACATATATAGTTTATGTCTCAGGCCTTCTAAGGCCCGAGTAACATCTGATACTCCTTAGGCTGAGCCGGCTCTAATAGGAGTGGGATCCTGCTTCCACTTACATTTGCCACTTAGAACTCTATTTAATTTGAGTCTTGTGTTTACAGGCTGTAACTATTACTTATTTGTCATTTTTATGGTAATAAAAAGATTGTTAGTCTGCGATTCAGTCCCAGCCATGCTGTTGAATAGGTCTGTGTCCTCAGCAGCAGCAGAGAAAAAGTGGCCCAAACAGGGCTTTTACTTTTTTGCCGCATTTATTTTTCTCCTGTGGCTCCAGCTGAGGAGGTCTGCAGGCAGGAGAGGGATGCAGATCCTTGCCATCCCTCCCAACCACTGTCTCAATCTAATGATACCAGCAGAGCATCACTCCACATTTCTCACACTGTTTGCAATGAGCTGCATGTGATTTTTCTTCCCTTCTCCTTTAAAAGAACCAACCCCAAAGTAAACACTGTTTGAAAAATACAGCTTTACCTCTTTTACTGTTTTTATTTTATTTTTCATCCTCTCCCTTTGTCTCCTCCCTTCTCCTCCCAGGTTTTTGTTTAAATATTGTTACCCGGTGCTTCACGTGCAAAAAAATAGTTAATTGCAGCTATAAAACATGAAAGGTCTATGAATTCTTCAAGTCTTGTTCCCTGCTTGTGCCAAAGCCTATGGAGATCTGAAAGGGGAAAATGAAACACAGTCAAAGGGCAAAAAAGCTTTGTCCCAATCCAAGGTTTATAGGGAGAAGATTCAAACCCCTCATCCAGCTTCCCTGGTTGAGGATAACCCTCAGGCCTCCTGCTAAAAGTGGCTGCACCTTAATTAAGAGCATGACTCTTGTTCCCTCTAGTGGCTAATTACACAGCATCTCCCTCACACTAGCGTGTCATTCCCCTGCCTTTCCACTTCCCTGCCCAATTTTCCTCCCATCCACAGTTTTTGGATGTGTTTTGTAAGTGTCTCAATTTCTCTGAATGGTGTCATTTGCCATTCTTTGATTTGCGACTTCGAAAAGCAGGGACCCTCTCATGGATAGATGCTACCTTATATCTGCAACACAGCAGTAGGATTTCAGGGTGGAGAGGTTTGTGCCCCTATTCCACCCATGCTGGATTTTTTATAGCATTGGTAGTAAGGGTTAAGGAAGAAGGGATTTTCTTGGTTTATCAGCATCCCTGTTCCTATTGTAACTCTCTGAGTATGAACAGATATGGATGCCCAGAACTGTTAGACACCTCAAATCACAGCCTTGTTTAATGTCCTGGAGATAAGGACTGAATTGCCTGGTTTTCCAGTTCAAACAAATACCACGTAAAATGTAGTGTAGTACTTCTTAGTGACACAGGAAAAAAAAAATCTGTGTTTGCCAAAGTAGTTCTTATTAACAGCCTGGTAATGGGAGACACTCTGTGCTAGTTCAAATCTAACATAAACTACTGCAGCTTCAGGTTATTCTGAGTTTACCTCAGTATAAATAAAAGCAGAATTTGACAATGAGAAAACAATGTTACCTAACTCGAGAGTCAGAGGAGGTAGTTTTTATTAACAATTTAAGCACTTGTTTTGATTCTGTCTATTTCTTTGGGCAAGTTGTTTAACTTTGTTCTTCATCTGTCTGATTTGTGAAGCAGATTTAGTGATATTTAAGTACCTCAGAGGTGGGGTTTGTAGTTACACTAAAGGTGATAGAATGAAAAGTGCAAGGAAAATTTATGATGATGTTAATGGTGTTGTGCTGGGGGATTAAAATAAATCAGAATGGAAAGGCTGGAGACTGACGACTGTTACGGCATAATTGGAACATCTTTTGACTTCAAATCGCACTTTAGAACTGCAGTTTTATTAGTTGTGATAATTTACATGGCTATGTATATAGGATGAAAGATGGCCTATGTAGTATGGCATGGCTACAACTCTGATTTTTATATCAATTTTTAGGATTTACAGCATTCAGGATTTTTAAAGGTTGTGTTATACATCTGCACTGAAATGCTCAACATGAAAAATGCACTTTATATGCAGAATTCTTGTTTTTTGAAAATATTTGGGCAGGAATGGTTGACCACATCCTTTAAAGCAGAAATTCACCCATGGTTTGTATTGGCAATTCCTTAGGAACTACAAAGGCTAATTCCAGAGCAGCATGTTCATTCCCAGGGCTGTTGTTTTAGACATCTCATGCCTTGTCCAGCACGTAACTGAGAGACTGGGTGCTCTTTTTGCTCAAGTATGGAGCCTTCTAAACTGCAGTTATAGACATTTTAAACTTCTGAAAATCTGTTGTTATCCTTTTTTGACTGCAGTGGGACCAGGATTACCAGAACCAACAGATGCATCTTGCTTTGCTGAGCATTCTCCAATTTGCATCTGAAATTCATTTGTGACAGGCCAGTAACCCAAGGAGTGTAATGTAAAACATTCAGCAGGATAAGACCTCCTTGTTAGAACTGTATCCTTTTCCTTGTATGCCTGGGTTATATTCTTTTAAATTGAGTTACTAAGTTGTAGAATGACCCACATTCCTTCTATTCCCATAAAAATGAAATGACTGACAGCTTTCCAGTTGCCCATGGTCCTGCTGTTTGTTGGAGAGGAGGGGGCAGAATGGGATCCTACCAAATTTTTGGCATATTTTATATCATGATTGTTGAGCATGAGAAAATGGCTTCTTATCAAGAGTTTAGCTAGATCTGTTGCTGATCCAGTCTAATCCCATATAGATCTTCACTAATTATTCCAATACTTATAACCAAGCCAGAGCGGAACAATGGATAAGTGTGTTTAGAAAGGTGTACTGTAAAATTAAGACTTTCATCAGATAAAAGTAATTTAATATATTTCCCCCCTCTAGACTTATCACAGACAAAGAAATGCCTTTGAACAAAAACTAGGTTTGTTTTTTTTTTTTTCAGATTTGCTCCATTAAGCAATTTCCAAGGTACGGAATTGCTGCTAATGGAAAAGCGAAACAAATCTGGGATTTTAAGCTAGTGGAGTATTCGTGCAAGTGATTAGGCTGTACAAAAGGAGCATTCATCTTGAAATGACAGATAAGTGCTAAGGACAGGATTGAAAACTGTAAATATGTTAGCACTTTAAGCGAGAGCACAGCTCCAGCACTTGTGAGACTCATCAGCTGCTGTAAACAATATGGATCTTTGAGATGATCTCTGACGAGATCTCAGCACATTAGATAATGATGGAGTTGTTCATTTTTGCTTCTTCTGTTTTGTTTTTTTTTTTTTGCTTTCAGAAAGTACTTTCTGCAAAGAATAGGCCCATGGTGGTGCCAGCACACACTTATCTCTCTCCAGGAGCAGAGGCTGCAGAGTCCCTGCAGGGAGCAAAGAACAACCCGCAGAGCCGGGCTCTGCCCTTCTCGATTTATGCACGGGTGAGGAACAGTATGTGCAGCTGCACTGCAACTTTCCTTCTACCCACGGCCGGGAAAGGCTCTTTGAGGTCACCCAGCCTTGGTTCACACACTTCAAGTGTGATTTTAAAAGGCGAATGTTCAGGTGGTGGCAGCAGCTTCCCCTGTGGAGCTCTGCGAAGGGTTAATGGTGACTGAGCTGTAACAATGGAAGGTTTCATGTTGTGAAAGCTGCTTACAAGAGAAATTATTTTGAAACCAATAAATCCCTTTTGCAAAGGACACTATAAAAAGCTGGCATACTGTGATAGCTCCAAACACTCACTGACCTCGCTGAGGTTCTGTTCGGTGACCTACCAGTGAAAAGCTCCATGAGCCATTTGAGTCTCTGCTATTCATCTCTTTTCCCAGCTTTCTGTCTTTAAATAAAAGGACAGATCCTCAGCAGCAGGAATTGGCTCAATTCTTAGGATCAGCTGAATTGTTAAGCACAAAGTGTTTTTTCTTCAGTTGTGTCCCACATTGGCCAGGTTTTCCTCCTGAGTGTTTGATACTAATCTAGTGATGTTTTTGATTGTCATGGAACACATGAGAAACGGAGGTGCAGGAGGCTTGTGTGACTTGTCCAGGGTTAAAATTCAGGAGCCGATTGATTCAGCTGCTCTCCTTACAGTCACAGAAGTTGTGCTGGGAAGAGCTTTCCTCCCATAAGCACTTCGGGAGCAGTGGAATTTCTCACTGAAGTGACTGAAAGGGCAAGGTTTGCTTGGAAACAGGAGCCACAGGGTGCAGCTCACTGGGTCTTCTTAAAAGCAGGAATGGTGAGTGGCTGGGTGTTGTGAGAACATCCCTCTGGAAGGATTCTGTCCTGTTCCCTGGCGGTGCTGGGTGGCAGGTTTGGATTTGCTCATTAAGAGAGGTTTTCCAATATTACTGTCATCAAAGGCTCTTCTGTGGCTCTGGGGCAGGTGGGAATTTATAGCCCTTGGTTTTGGTTTTGTGTAGAAAAATGTCCGATAGCCAGAGTGGTGGTAAGGGTAACTTGACATTTATCAGCAAGAATAGTTGATTTCAAATTAATTTGTTCACGTTGGTGCCTACAGGTTTTCTGTGCAATAAAATGCGATTGCAGTGCACAGACAGGTTTGCATATAAAGAGGCTGACAGAGAAGTTTTAATTATAAAGAGAACTGTATTTACCATTTCCCAAGGGTTTCCAAGATATACAAGTCAAAGTTTTTAGGTGCAAGGGGAACAGAACACCCATTCTGATGTGGCTGTTACAGTTCCTCATATAAATCTCCCTGAATTCTGTGTCCACAGAATCCCACAGGTCAGGTTGAAAGTCTCCCTTACTGCTGTTAGAGCACATTTGGCAACAGACTGGCCATCCCATCTGTCAGACCAGGCTTCCCAGGTGTTTAAGGAATCAAGAGCTTTCCTGAAATTGTTTAGCAATATGTATCCAGCATTTAAAGTGCTTTTTTAGAAACAGCACTCTTCTTAGAGGACAGTTCTAGTGGCAGAAGAGCAAATGAGAGCAGTAGCTTCTCATCCCTGGCTGTCTCTGATTCCAGCCCTGAAGAAGAAAGGATGTTCAGTTTTTAACAGGAAAAATATCATCAGCTGATCATAGAATCATAGAATGGTTTTGGTTGGAAGAGACCTTTAAAGGTCATCTAGTCCAACCCCCTGCAATGATGAGTGTGCCTTGCTTCAGCTTCTCTCTGTTTAGTCACTTGTAACCTCTAATTCGGGAAAGAAAAATACTTTCTGGAGCAGTTTGCTACAAAAGGTTGCTGACCCCTTGTCTGTAACAATCGTGGCAAGGAAAGCAAA
This sequence comes from Oxyruncus cristatus, assembly GCA_013399855.1. NCBI lineage: Eukaryota > Metazoa > Chordata > Aves > Passeriformes > Cotingidae > Oxyruncus > Oxyruncus cristatus. The sequence goes on from VXAY01002647.1 coordinate 2,298,056, forward strand.
TGCCTTGTGCCACAGACAGCTGCCTTGTCTGGGCTGTGCTTCACAATAAAATACCAGTTTTCTCTTAAATTAGACTTTAATTTTTTTTGCTGGACATAGGATATGTGTAAGGTTCCTAGAAAAACTTTCTTCATATTTTAATGAAGTTTTACCCACTGTTTAACATCTCAACCTTTGGTATACAGTAGTGAAAGACTTTTCTTCTAAAGGTCTCTCATTTTTTATGAGCCCCTGTCCAGGGTAATTTCCCAAATGCAGTCCAGATTGGGCAAAATATAAGCATATTTCTAAAGTACAGGTTTTTTAATAGTAAACCACACATCAGATTAACTAGATAAAAAATAATCTCAAATCAAAACTCACAGCAGGGATTTCCCTCATTAACCTTAGGCAGACACTGGAGCATGGCAAACAGTATTTTTGAAAGATGAGGGGAAAGGGAAAGTCTCCTCAGCTAGTGCTGGAAACAGGGAAAAAATAATTAGAGTGAAATGTTGCAAATAATTTTGTTTTTGTGATGGAGTAACCCTGAAGCAAAGTATAGCCAGAAGTTGGTTTTATGACAAAATCCCAGCTAGATACCCCAAAAATGCTCAAACCCACCGAGTGGGGAAATGAACAGAGAGACGGATTAATTAGATCGAAAAAATGTTTTGACAGCACAACTGAACATCTGGAAAGAATTGAGAGAACCCGATCCAGGTCCCCATGTGTAAATGATGCCTTAGCCATAGCTCATAAAGCAAATACAGATGCAAAAAAAAAAAAAAAAAAGGCAAAAAAGCCCCTTTCCTATCCCCTCCCCCCAGTAAATCCCAATCCATTGCCAGATGGCAAATAAAAGTTTGAACTCAGTGACTGAAGGCGAGGAAAGCTGTATGTTCAGTGTGAACGTGGAAAGAAATCAGCTGAATAAATCTGAATTTTGCACCCTGAAGGAAGTGGTGCAGTTCAGCTAAATATTGTGTCAAGTAACAGCCAGGTGTCAGGATATCCTGTGTGGATGCTTGGTCCTCAGCTTCTCTGTTTTATCCTTCCCTCTCCAAATCATGGCATCACGGAATGGTTTGGGCAGGGACACCTTTCACTAGACCAGGTTGCTCCAAGCGCCGTCCAGCCTGGCTTTGAACACTTCCAGGGACAGCACACCCTGTGCCAGGGCCTCACCACCCTCACAGGGGAGAACTGCTTTGTTTTGCTGTGCATGTCTGTGGAATCACACACCCGCCCTGCCTGCCTCAAAGGTTCTACCCTCTAAAACTGAGAGTAAAAGCATTGGGACAGGTGCTGTAAGCCGAGGCTGTAAGGAGAAGGGAGCCAGAGAAGCAAAACAACTTATTGCAGGTTGGGCAGAGATGCAGCGTGCCAGGATTAGTTTACTCCATCCCCAGAAGTTGGGAGAAGGCTGTTTTAGCAGTGCCTGCACTGGGAGCTGATGCAGGAATCTCGTGACTCCAGGTGAGCTTGTGTCCTGTTAAACACAGCTGCCTGTCAGCATAGCATTGCCAAGCCTAAAAAGTGGGTTAAGTCGATATATTTTGATGTGGTTTATACGGACAAACCTCAGTCTACTCTGACAGCTATGCTGTGTGTGATTAACGAATTTATTCCACCTCAGAAGGGGGTGAGGGAAATGTGCTGTCTGTGCCAGGTGGTGCTGGAGTCAGGAGCCTGTGCCAGCTGTGGCATTGCCACCCACAGCGTGGGACCGGCGAGGAGGCCCCGGGATCTCCACACACAGACACTGGGGAGTGAACACTCACTTCATGGATAAGCTGTACAAGCTCTTGTCAGGGTAAGAACAGCTAAACCCTGCCCCAGCCTGCTTGGATGTTGCCCCCAGACTGTTGATTCACGGCACCCAGTGCCAGCAATCTGTGAGGCTGAAACAGGAGCTGAACACTTGGGCTCTTTCCATTGCCTGGGTAAGCTGAAACCCCTGCTAAGCCGTCAAGTTGGCGTCCAGGCAGCTTTGGGCACTGAGAGGTGCCAGCAACGGAGCCCTCACAAAGCAAACTGCTTAATTATTCGATAGTCAAAGGCAACTTGGAGGAGTGCAGAGTCAAATCAACAACTAACCAACCTATATTTAGTAGCAGTGTGGCTGGAGCTTAGACCCAAAGATAGTTTCCAGCTGATAGATGATGTGGCAATCATAGCTGACCCTCGTCCCATTCTAAATTTGGGCTGTGAAATAAGTCATTAATATCCTTGCTGGCATGGCCAGGCACCCTCACAGCAGCTGCCCTGCCACTGCTGCTCCTCTTAGGGCTGTGCCCATGGCTGCCCAGCCTGGCTGGAGCTCTGTGGGACGCTCGATGACCACAGCTTGTCTGACACCCTGTAGCCCCTGAGGCAGAGGAGAAGTCAGTGCTTTGGAGGTAGAAGTGGTGCTGTGACCTCACCTGCACTTGTCCCTGTTCTTAGGAGCTCTCTTCCATTTGTCCTTGTCCCTGATGCTAAGGAGTGAAAACTGTGCTCTGATGGTACAGGACAGGTCGAGTGACCTGTGCTTTAGTGAGATGTGGAGGGTGCAGTAGGGTGAGACCTCCATGTACCACCCACAGTGCAAAATTAGGGACAAAGCAAACTGGGGAAACACGGCACAGCCTATTTCAGAGAGAGAAATTACTGAAAAATCACTGAAAATTAAAAGAGTAAATTATATGTCCCAAATAACTCAGGGAATTTGTAGAAACTTTATGAATCTTGATTCAGTGTTTGAACTGGAAAACCACCTTATCTCAGTACTGAGGATCCATCCAGTTGACCTCTGTCAACTCAGGTTGGATGGTCAAAAGGTAGAATAATGTTGGACTTCTTCTAAGCTACCGTCCTGATTCCCTTCCACCACAGTTTTCAACAAACTAATTAATGTATAAAAATTATTCCTCTAAGATGGGCCAGTGCTGTCACTGAACATATGGATAGTGAGATTCAAAAGGCCACTGACTTTTCCTGGAAGACAAACTCGAGCTCAAGTCCTGGGCTGGTGTCCTGCTTGCTGGACTTCCATCCTTCCATCCTCTTCTCCCTCCTCCTCTGCAGTCTCGTGTACATAGACACAGACACAGACAGACAGAAACACTTTTTCTCTCTGAGGTTTGATATGGACCCAGAAATCAATATTGGACCAGAGCAAAAGGAAAATACAAGCTTGTGTGAAATTTTCCACCTTTACACTAAATGAATCAAGGCCAAATTTTCACACTTTGGTCTTAGGTGTGAAATTTTTGCTCAGCTCTAATATTTATCCATAATGTGTTTTAAAACTTGGCTCGCTCCGTTCAGAATACCACAGAGAATTGAGTTACAGATTCTGGGCTTTGTGCACGCTGCCAAGATCTGCCCCTATAACTCAAACAAATTTAAGGGGGGGGGGCGGGGAAACCCACTAGAAAAATACTGTATATGGTCCATCACATGCTTTCTTCATGCAGTCATATACCACTAAAAAGTAATGTTCTGCTAGGCCTGTGTTACAGAAATACATTCATGTAACTCCTGTAAGCTTAGATAAGATGGATTTTGCATCTCCAGGCTATGGAACAAGCAATCCCTAAATAAAAGCCTGTAAAGAAATAACAGCCTTACTTAAAATTCTTAGAAAAGTTTAAAAGTGTTTCTTGAACATCAGCATTTCAAGAAATCTATTTATTCCTCTCAAATCCAAATATATCTGTGACTGGACTTCTTAAAATGATGCTAAAGAGCATCTGTTAGTGTGAGCTGATGTGTGTGGAATAGAGATGAGTGAGAGGGAGGTTCTTCACTGGCAAAGTTAAAATTATTATATATAACGCTATTTATTGTATTTGTTGTGAGGACTAGAAATGTAAAGAAAGTCTGTTAGTTTGAAGGTTGTTACACCTGCTGAATCCTCAAATCAGCACAGTTCTGGTGGGAAGAATGTTCCTGCATTTCAGCCTGTTGTGAATAGGGCAACTTTTACATTATTTTCCTCTGCTGCTGGATCTGTGACAGGAAAGCTGTGCAGCATCACTGGAGAGTTGAGACAGGCCTGAGTGGAGCATCATGTCCCCACAGTTCGGTGCTTTGCTGTATGTGCAGCCAGGTGCTTTCAGCCACTGAAAATGTACAGGAAAGCTTTAAATGATATGTGGGTTTTTACTGTTAATAACTACGCCAGGTAAAAGTCCAAACATTTTTTGGGATTATTGAAATTACTTAAGTGGGGAGAACACATCTGGGAAGTTGCATTTGTGCTGGAAATATCCATCTAACTTTGGATATAATTTTAAAGTACCTAAATAAAGCGTGTGTGTCCCCCCCCACCCAGTTTCTTAAAGCGACTGATGTTCCCAGCTCATTCATTTCAGTGGGATTTTATTACTTCACTTCCTTAGCCAAGACTGATATCCCTAAATCTGACTTCTCATTTAAGGGCCTACATCCCATTTATTTTCAGTAATAATCAGACATGTAAGTCCTTGGGTCACTACTGAAAACTAGACTTGAGGGCTATTCACAAGTGGCCTGATCTTCCATGGCTCCCTCTGTAGTCCTGAGGAAGATAGGCTCTTCTTGTAGGATGGGCAGGATGGTTTTGGGTGCTCTGAGGCAGCTCTTGGAGGATTCCACGGCGTAGGGAATTAGAGAAAACCAGGCTCCCAGTCTAAAGCTATTCCTTGTGTGCTCCTCCTGTGTGCTCCCATGCCAGGCTGATGGGCTTGTCCTGGTGCATCCTGATTTGATAGAGTAACTTGCTGCACTGTGGCCACACAGGGTTAAAAACTTTTCCCTTCCCATTATTGAAGGGAAAACAGTTGAAATGTCCAGCTTTTAGTTGCTGTGTCAAAGTAGGCTCTCCGTGGGAGACAAGGTTTTCCCTGGTTTCCAGCAGGGATTCCCTGGGAGATCTGCTGCCTAGTTGAGGCTCTACCCTGGACTCTTCAACTTATCCCCTGCCCTAGATGGTGCTGGAGAGCTGAATTCAGCCACCAGGACCAAGTGGATTTGAATGATCTTCCCAGCAGCAAAATGGCACCTTGTTCTGAAGTTTTGGTGGCCTTGGAGAGTTTGGTTCCCTGGGCCTGTTCCTTCTGTCCCAGGCAGGGTAACCCTGTTGGACTGACTCTCTCCACGGAGAGCAGAGTGTTTACTGCCTTGTATCTGTCTCAGCGTTGACACTCCAACAAAAGGTTAGAAATCATGAATGCATCCCTTTATTCCTGCTCCACAGTGCCTCTCTTTTTTTCTGTGTAAACCCTTCACTTGCCTCTTGCCCAGCCTTTAGAAACGATGATCAAATGCGAACTTTCAGGGGTTATTTATAGCATAGCCTTTATGGAAAGAGAGAAAAGAAATGATTAAAAAGCAATTTTACAAAATATTTTGTTTTAAGAGAGAATTCATTGTGTTTTAAATCACTATATTCATTGTGCTGTCTAGACTGGCAAACAAAGAAGATAGAGCGTCATTCAAATTAAGATTGTGAAATTCTTGGTGGCTGGAATTATGGATTTGGATGTCAACCCTCCAACAAACTATTTCTGAACAGCAGTATTATCACTTTGCTATATTTAAGGCTTTGTTGGAGACAGAGCAGTACACAAGGTTGATTTGATTCAGTAATGCAATTCTAATGTTCCTTTGTTTCCCATTTCATTATAAATTCATATTTTCAATGTTCTGTTCCTCTTTGTCCCTAGAAAATTGTTGAAAAGACTCTCCTCTGGGAGTAAAGTTTTTTGTTCAAAATAACAATGACCAAACTGACTTTAAAACACAGAAAAACACACAACTGAAATGTGAATTAAGAGAGGGAATTCATTTAGGATATTTTGAGCAACGTAGAATGGGTGAGTTGTTAAAAATTGCTGGCTGTGTGTTTTTTTGACATGTTAATTCCACATAACCATGGTAGTTGCTGTGAGACTATTACTGTGGATTCTCAAAGATCTGGGTATTTTCTGTAGATTTAAAAACAGAAAAGTATTTTAGCAGATAAACTGGAAACACTGCTTGGGCACCTTCCTCCTTAGCTCAAGGTGGCTGGATGAGGGTACAAGGCCCTGTTTCCTAGTGTAGAGCAGGCCTTGAGGGACCAGTTTTCCTTTAGGGACCTCTCCATGGGAGTGGCGACACCGTCTCTAGGTGCCCGACAGAGGATGGGAAATCTGTGCACAGGGGTTTCAGGGTTGGGGAGACCTCACAGGGAGTGTGGGAAGCTCTCAGCAGCCTTGTGGAGACTTGGTTTCACTCTTTGAAGACTCTACAAAGCACTTGGTCTGGAATCTGGGCCCCAGCAGGGCAGTGGAGGCACAGGTGGGGATGGGGGATGTGTGGAGGGACCCTGAGCTGGGTGAGATTGCTGTTCAGAGCTGGGATGCCCTCAGCCTCCCTGGGGGCATGCCTGGGGAAGCCTATTCTCTCCTGGACCAGCCCAGGAGACCTGGGGTTTGATGGGTTACAGTGTAAAAATAAAACCTGTGTGGAGATGGGTTTATCTCCAGACTGGCTGACTGCCCAAAGCAGCAGCAAGCCTTGTGCTGCACTGGAAGGTGTAAGGCCCCAGAGCAAAGCACAGAACGAGTGTGTGGAGCAATTATGTCAGAGGCAGGACATATCCTGGGAATGGTGCTGTTTGTGTCCTGGTCTTTTAACACCGCCCAGGCAGGCCTGAGTGTGCAGGGAGCAGGGAATGGCAAAGTTCATCCCTCCCTTTCAATTTGGTTGGATGTTTAGACCCTATATGTGTCTTGGTTTTATTTCCATTCAGCAAGGTGACTCTTCTATTAGTGAGAGAAAGGGCTGCAAGGGGCTTTGCCTTTGCCTTACATTTTCTGTAGGACACAATGGAAAAGCAGTATCCAGTAACAGAGGGAATTGGCTTTTACTTGTAGGTTTTTCTTCTGTGTCTTCATTTTTTTTTGGTATCTCGAAATCCAGCTGGGCTCTGTAATGGAGTTGTAAGAGGCTGACTGTTGTAAAGAGGGACAATGCTTGAGCATTGTCAGCATCACCTGTTAAAGGACAGGGAATAAAATGCCTGTTTCTCTTACTGGGAAGGATATCAACCTTTCCATGCCAGTATTTTAATCTGGCGGGTGTGCAGAGTCTCAGTGCCAGCAGGTTCACATGTCCCATGGAAAGGAACACACTATCTCGCTGGAAGTGTTTTTTCAAGAGTGTTTCTTGGGGAATCAAAGTACAATCAACCTCTGCACATAGGAAAGAGAATGAGCATACGAGAGCACAGAAATATTCCCTGCTAGTTTATCAGCAGCCCTGGCAGAGTAAAATCCTGACGGCACACACTGGCAGTGCTTTTTACTTTGGTAGAGCCACGATTTCATCCAGTATCAAGACCCTGAAGCTGACAAAAGTAGAAAGTAGGTGTTCCATGTTCTAGTTGGACATTTGGACTGGCAGGATGAAAGGACACTCCCAGAACATGCCGGGTAATAGTGCAGGTTCAGTCAGGCAGAGTTTATCTTTGGAGCCTCCGTGCCTGCCCTGGGCTGTGACACTGTGCTGACATTGCTCATCTGCTTGTAAAGTTCTAGGAAATCCTTGGCTGTGAAGCACTGGATTAGTGGAAAGATTTCACTACAGCAGATATTACAGCCTGCAAAATCATCCAACCCTTCTAAAAATGCAGCTGTAGCAGCTGGGTGGAAGGTTCCAACAGCAGCACAGGCTGCCTGTTCTCCAGGGTCATCGTGATTCTTAGGCACTACATTAGAGCAGTTTCAGGGTCGTGCTTAGAAACTATGAACATTGATTTAGTCACACACTGATTCCTGAATCCTGATATTTAATGCTTTTAACATTCTTCCATCTAAAAGCTATTGCTTTGATGCTCCTTGTGAAATCACTGAGTGCCTGCTGCCACCGCCATATCCTGAGAGCTTGGTCCCCTCTGAATTTCAGTGATTAATGTCTCATTCCAGGAGGATTGTTCAGGAGAATCCACGGAAAATCAGAATCTCACAGAGATCAGGAGAGGAATCAAATTACTTATTTCTCTCCCTTCCACGTGTGACTGTCTCAAACTCCTTCTCTAGGGGGTTCTGCGAAATCTGGCTTTGTTCTGGCCAAAAGCAGAGCAGGATCAGAGTTTGGCTCTTATGGAGCATGATGGAAGTTGTGGGCTCCAGAACAGACCTTTTCAGGTTACCTTTAGCTTCTGGAGCACCCTCCAGTCCCCCCTTGCTGCAGGGAACCCATACTTTCAGAATATGATTAAGGGATCTGATGTACAGTATCATTTTATTTGAGAAACTCCCCTCTGGGGACACAGTGTTTAACATTTCCTTTGGTTACTGTAAATAATAGAAGATAAGTCTGTTCCGCCTGGGACTCCCAGTGAGAAAGAGGAACAGATTTCGGTGATGAGGGGTCTGCAGTGCTTTGTTCTCATGACTACTATATAATGGGATTCAACATATTTGCTGCCATCTGGCCCGTGCAGCCGAAACAAAATACATCACTAATGTTCCGATTGGTTTTGAAACATCTTGTCCTCGTCAAAAAGAATTTTAAACCAAAACAGGCTTTTCCAGTTTGTGTTTGTCTTTTCCTAGGAGGCCATGGCGAAAATGGGGAAAATTGGGAGAGTCGTGCAGCCCAACCACGAGCACAAAAGGTAACGCTGGGATTGTTGTGTTCCCCTGGCAGAGTTCAGGGAGGATGAAGTTGGGGTCTGGAGATGAAGTTGTGGTGTGTCTCTTTATATCCCTGTTCGAGTACAGTAGTGTTGAGTATCCAGATTTTTTAAGTGTCATAGTACATTATATTTTTAAGATTGTGTACATTATATTTTAAGAATTTTTACATTATATTTTTAAGGATTATTTCTATTCTTTTAAGTTTTAATTATTTCTGTTATATTTTTAAGGATTATATTATTTTTAAGGGTTATTTATGTTGAATTTTTAAGGACTATAATATATTTTAAGGGTTATTTATGTTATATTTTTAAGGAATCCATATTCCATGGGTGGCGGCGCGCGGGCTCCCCCTGGCGGCGGGAGCGGGTCCGTGCGCCCCGGAATCGGGCGGGGGGACACGGGGGTCCCCTCACCACAGGACACACATTCAGGGGCTGGAGCGTGTCCAGGGAAGGCAGCAGAGCTGGGGAAGGGTCTGGAGCACCAGGAGCGGCTGAGGGAGCTGGGGGGGCTCAGCCTGGCGAAAAGGAGGCTCAGGGGGTCCTTCTGGCTCTCTGCAACTCCCTGACAGGAGGGTGGAGCCAGGTGGGGGTCGGGCTCTGCTCCCAGGGAACAAGGGACAGGATGAGAGGAAACGGCCTCAAGTTTTACCAGGGGAGACTTAGATTGATATGAGGGAAAATTCCTTCACGGAAAGTGTTGTCCAACCTTGGCACAGCTGCCCAGGGCAATGGTGGAGTCCTCATCCCTGCAGATATTTAAAAAACATGTGGATGTGGCACTTGGGGACATGGGTTAGTGGTGGCCTTGGCAGTGCTGGGGAACAGTTGGAGGGCTTTTCCAACCTGAATGATTCTGTGGAGCCCCAGTGTCCCCCCGCTCCCACGGCAGAGATCTCTGGGGAAAAGGTGTCTGAGAAGCCAAGCTGGCTGTAGGAAAAACGTGTAATTACAGCTTCAAATCACTTGTTTGGGTGGAAACTGTGCTCTGGCAGCACGCAGGGAGGGCTCTGATCCCGGCAGAAGATGTAATTAGGGAAGAGTCAAAGTTGCTTTGATGCTGAGGGAAGGCAATAAACGTGTGAATTACAGGGGATTTAAATCTTCAAATCTCGGGCTTTGTTGAAATTAACTTCCTTACACAGATTTTATGACAAGAAATATGAAGTATTTTTGAAGCTTGTGGAACATCAGAGGGAGTATCGCTCCATCATGAACAGCTTGTGATCCAGAGGGATGTAGTCTGGGTACAGCAGGGATAATGAATTTCCAGGCACGTGTGATGCGGGTAATTTCTTCTTACTGTACTGTCCGTGTTCAAAATATACTTTTATCATTTAAAGTATACATTTTAATTTTTAATGAGAAATAAAATGCACTCACCTTGCTGTGAAGCACTGGGTATTTCCTGTCAATAATCCCTGCACCCCAGGGACAAGGAATATTCATCTGTTCCAGTCAGAGAACACAAGATAATCATCTGCAGGTACTCCAGTGCTGGTATTTGGACTGGCAGGAACAGCACATGGAACAACATGACTCACTCTGATGGACTTGAGTCCACAGAGTCAATGTTCATGTAGGTGGACTCCATCTTATACCCTCAGGTTTATATTTCTTCTTTGGCATTGGCATAGGCTGCAATTCCCAGTTAAATGCAAACAGAAGTCACACAATAACAAAATTGGACTTGGAGTATTTGGAAAATAATAGTTTCTGCGTTTTTGGGGTTTTTTTTGTGTTTGTAGTCAGTCCTGAAAAACATCTGGTAATTTTTTTAAAGAAACAATGAACTTCCTGCCTTGTAGTTCATGGAAAAGCAATTGTTGCCATTTCCAAAGTACCCATTGTTAGGAGAAACAGCTTTACAAGTTCAGGGACATAATTAAAGACAATGAAAGTTGATGGGAATAAAATGAAGAAACATCATAACACAAAGAGTAAAACAAGCAAGAAAACGACTGAGACACGGTGGTGTGTCAGAGCTTACAGCCCAAGGGCATGATAAAATATGGCAGCTGGGAATACAGAGAGGGGAAAAGCAGTTGGAGACCAGTGTGTTGTAAACAACAAATATTCATAAATTTTAACGTATCTATTTCAATACACGATTAATGTGTAAAAATGAAGTCCACAGACTCCAAATGGATAGCAAATGTTCAGATTATACAGGGACAGATGTGCAGGGCTGGCTGGCACTGTACCAGTGCTTCTACTCTTTGCAGCTCAACACAAACACACACACAAACAACTTCAGCAAAGTTTCCATAAACTTCCTGGGTTTTATATCATTATCATCAAACTGGCTTTGATTTCTCTGACTGAACTGGTACCAAGCTTAGCGATCATGAGGAGTGTATGGAGTCTAGAAAGGAAACAAACAGTCACACTGGCTTGGTGTAAAATGTAGATGCCTAAAGTTCAAGGAATCTCTGTACCTTGCATAGGCATGTACAAAACAGTTACACAGAGGTTTGTTCACATTTCCTACACGGCTTTTTAATGCTTTTCTCCCCTTGTAATACCTGTACTTTATAGCTGCATTTTTGTTGCAGGACAGTGTTACTATCAGTTTCACATCATGCATTTTAAAATCTGACTGTTCCCATAGCAGAGCTGTAAGAAATCCATATCCCAGTGTCTGGAAAATCAGCTGTGATAACACAAACACTGGTACAGGATTTTGCAGTGAGACTGACCATCCCTGTGTTATACAAGACTTAGCAAATTGTACTGCTTGTGAAGTTCTCAAATTAAAATTTAATTCAAATTGAGCCAAGTTGTAAAATGTTAAAGCTCAGGAGTTCTAGCACTCTTCAGCTGCAGGTCGATGGGCATTTTAATGTCAAGTTCTGTTTGGGGCTTTAGGCACTTTCAATTCAGGCTCTTTGGATGAAGTTACAGAAAAATGCAGCATGAGAGAGTTTAGCAAGTGCACAGTGTAAAACTGGCCTCTGAGGCTTCACAATGAGTGAATGTGAAGCAGGACGCTGCTGGGTCCTGCTTCAGCCCGTGCCGCCAGCAGAGGGACAAATCCATCACACATGTCCCCAGCCCAAGAGAAGCCCAATCACTGCTCGGTGAAGTTTGCCCAAGGGCCCCAACTAGAGCCAATCAGGTGCAATTTGCTGACAGATGTTTATCATGCAACTTAAAAGAGGGGGAACCACCGTGTCATCAGCTGCTCCAAGTATCCTGCAAAGAGGCTCAGGCTTCACATCCAATGGAGAAGACAAGCATATGACGGTTCAAAAGGAGCAAACAGCAATTCTGAGGAAAAAAATCCACAAGACACCCCCAGGTGAAGATTCTTTGCAAGGCAAGAGTCAGGAAGAGCAGGATGTCATCCAGGTAATCTGCAACCTGAGTATTCACATGGCATAGGTTATTTTGCATCCTGGTGCTTGCAGTGTTGCAGTTCAGTGTGTCTCTAAGCATTTTCAGATTCAGATCTCTTGAATGATGAAGCTTTCTGAGCTGTATGGATGCCCCCATGCTGTTCAATTGTTGTGCAGTATCCAGAGGAACACTTCTAAAAGGGCTCCCCACTGCCCCAGACCTTGGAAAAGAAAGTATTCTGCCCAACACTGAATCCTTTTGGGAACTGGGTCTTAATGGCTGCACTGGTGTGTGCCTAGATTGAGAATCTGGCATTGAGGGTAGGCTGTGGGTGCTTGGAAATGAGGCCTCGAGTCTCACCCTGCTTTGGACAGGAACTGTAGGACTAAGTGATTGTTTGTCTTCATTAATGCTGTTGTGTTGGGTTAAAAATTAATGTTCCCCTCAACAGAGTGTAGTTTAGTCTGTAGGTTAAAATAAACTCCACAATTCTTTCAGGCTCCTTCCCAGGATGTGACAGGACAGGAAGGATGTGCTTTGGTGATATCTTACACCCTGTCAGGAACAGGCCTTGTTTGTGCCTTCTGTGAAAATGAATGCAATTCTTTACTTTCTTTTTAATACACGGTTTTACTTTGCAAAGAGGCTGTGCAAAAATGGAGCCCTTGCTCTTCTACACTGATATGTACAGAGATACACAGACTGACCAAGGGAGGGTTTCCCTTCTGCAGTTTCTTTCCCTGTGGATAGCACCTTATTCTTGAGGCTCCTTGGATTGTGTTTGAAGCCTTCAGGAATACAGGACCCTGTGGACAGAAGCATTGCTGCTACATCAAAGAGTTGTCCAGAGCCAATGTGGCTTTCAGGGTTGTGAGGGCCAGTTATCCCAGATAAACCAGCAGGCACTGCCAAGGAGCAGATGTACCTCTGGAAAATCCAGTTGCCGTATCCTTTCCAATTCTTTTTACCCAGACAACTGCTGATTTCCAAGCACAACATAGAGAGGTCTCAGGAAAGAGAGCAGAGTGTGAGGGCAGAAAGATGAGGGTGCATGTGTAGTGACAGCAGTGGGTGACACACACCAATGTCAGGGCTGGCACCAACAGCAAAAACAGCAAAGCACAAACAGCATCTGATCAGAAGCAGCACAGCTTGACTTGCAGCTCCCGGGGCAGTGAGCAGTGTGACAGCTCAGGGGAAACAAAACCTCAACAATTAAACTGATCAAACCTGACAAGGACCCCAGTGCAAACAGCAGCACAGCACTGAGCGGCCATTGGGATGCAATTGTTCTGTTGAACTGAACAATTACCTTTGTTCTTCAAAATAACCAGCAAGTAGTTTTTTGTAAGCTATGTTGTAATGAGAAGTCTCCAGGAGCCCTCAGTGCAGGGTTTCTGCACCCAGAATTACTTTGTCTGCTGTCACTGGAAAGGGGAATATGGAATACACCATGCTTGAAATGCAGTATAACAATGTCCCTGATGCCATCGTGTGTACAAGGACTGGGGATGTTAAATTTGGCCCAAAGGTATTTTTATGAACCTTGCTCTGACTTCTGCTTTTTACTCTTGTTTTCATTCAAGTGCAGGGTTTTCCTTTGTGCCTGTTGTTTTGTTTGCACACACAGACCAGTTGTTTGTCCCCATGGCTGTGTTTATCCCTAAATCCCCACCCAGTCTGGATAAGCCCAGTCTGGCCCCCAGCTTCCAGCATCCCCTCAAACTTTTCCATTTGCCAGCCATCACACCTGACTTCAGGAACTGCTTTGCCCCACTGGATCCAGATCCTGTCTGGTGATCCAGTGGCTGCACTGCTGTGTCTGTGCTCCATCCCAGTGAGGTGGACGGGGCACTGATGGGTCCCAGAGTTCTCCAAGGCCTTTCACAAAAGAACCCTGTGGAAATTAAGATTTGCTGCATGTGGAATCCTTTGTTTGGTAGAGGAAAGGAAGGACTCCTCTGAAGTTGACCTATTTGTGCTTTGGTGCATTTTTTGTAAAATAGACAAAATCCTGTTTTAATCCAGCCCACTCCACAACCTTCTGAGGGAGCCTGTAGGTTTCTCTAAAATACCTCTGTGGTTATTGTTAATTAGAAAAAAATAATATTGCTCAAGGATCGCTTTTCAGTTGAACTTCCTGAACATATGGTTCAAACTGAAGCTGAAAAGGAAAACTTCAGGACAAACTGTATGAATTACTACCAATAATAAAATCAGACATTTTTTATAAGTCCACATTAATCTTCTTTAAAAGCTCTGGGTTGACCACATTTTTTAAATAAAACTTTTACCAGAGCGGAATTTATTAAGAGAGCTCAGCGTTGCCTTAGCTCTGATCCACGGGGCATCAAGAGAAATTTTATTGCTGATTTCAGTCACAGCAGACTTAGATCTACACTGAATGGTTTTGATAAGCCCAATGTAAAGTTTTATTGGTTTAAGACATGAAAAACAGACATGTTACAGAGAGCACTTCTACTCTATAAACACAGCCATAACATGTATAATGCTTTGCAAGGAGTCAGTGCTTTGGAGTGTAAATAATGGTGTGTGGAAGAAAGTAAAGCCTGGCTAAACATATACAACTAACAAAACCAATACAGACCAAGCTTGTTCATGGTACTTCTCTGTAGATCTCAAAATTAAATACAAATAGTCTGTATCATTAGGTCATACAGATGGGAAAGGGAAAATTAACCAGACCAGGAAAGAGGAAAGTTGATGCTCTTTATTGTTATGTCTGTCCTTGTACTTGAAACTATAACTACTGTGGCATTATTTGAAACACATTGTGAGGCCATGTGCTCATTGTTTGTCCTGGAAGAGTTCTATTCAAAGCGCCTTTTCCTGTATGTTATAAAACAGTGGTAGAAAAACATGAAACAACATAAAGTATTACATGGTGTCTCTCCTGAGGTGTCCTGGCTGTTGGGGATCCACGGATGCATCGTGGTTTCGGAGGATGGTGATGCTGGCAATGGTGACAAGGGGCATCATTTCAATCTAGGGAAAAAGCACATTTCCTAAAGATAAAAATATGTTTTTATTGCACCAGCATTGCACCTTGTTCTTCCTTGTAAATATAACTTGTACTTGCTCTAAGGTTGTGGTTCTGGCTCCAGTGGTGCAGAATGTGGGCCTTAAAACTCCCAAAATCCCCTTTATAAATGGAATTATGAACATAACTCCCTCCACTATTCTATGCTCCATCCTTGTATTCACTTGGAGTAACTATTGAAATGCTGTAATCCCAACCATATGGCTCAGAGCCTCAGAGAAGGCATTTAGCAGACACATTTATCCAGAGAATTATGGTTTTACATAGATTACCAGTGACTGGAGATGCTCTGGGGAAGGACAGGAGCCCACATCAGGAGCAGCCTCGACAGAAGGACCTTCTAAATCTGATCTGTCCCTTTCCTATTGTATAGATCCTGGGCTGGAATAAACACTTACTGAGCATGTAATGAGATGTCTTCGAACATTTCCCCCCGTATGACCACACAGATTTACTTAAAAAGCAGTAAACAGATTAAAAAAAGGCTTTATACATGGCTAGAAATTAACTTACTGAATTGTTTAATATGGAACTTCTGTGATTTTGTTTGTTTAAAGAGATTTCACAGGGCTGCAAAGCAATGTAATTATGCCTGGATCACTTCTGCTTTATTTTAGGCAGAACCAGACCTAAGACTGGTGTGTCTTACTCCTGATTTTCAGCAATATAAAATAGTTGTATGGAATAGCTGGATTTTTATGCTGATTAAAAAGACAAGCTGTCTTCTGAGGAGTTCATGCTTCACAGTTACAAATGTGTGATTATTGGACTGTTGACTTTTATAATAGGTTGGGATTTTTTTGCATAGTTGAATACAAATTTTGTAATTTTCTGGTGCATTTTACCCATTCCACAAATTTGTGTTGTAATTTAACAGTATCCTATGAGAGGATGCATTACTTCTTGTCATCCTAAGACTTCTTGAGCATTTAAAAAGTGGCAGCTTGTAATGTGAAAGCAATGAGCAAATATTCCATTGCCAAAGCCACAATGAGATCAGTCTTTGANACAATGAGCAAATAAAAATTTGCTGGGGCAGCTGGAGTCACTGTGATTACTGGGTTGCCAAATCTGGAGTGATTCCTGGAAGAGTAGTAGTACAGAGTCTTCAACAAATTAGTAACTTGATTGACATATTCAGTTCATTAATAATAATTTACTAAGGTTAGCAGAACATCACAGAAGAACAGATGCCACACATAACTAATTGTTACTGTTTCCCCCCCTCCTTTTTAGTCATGTCTGCCACTTAAATGTACTGAAATAAAGTCCAGTGCATTCTCTGCCTTCCTTGGCTGGCAGAATAGGATTCTTAGTGTGTACCATTGCCTGGGTAGCAAAAAGATCCTTTACTTAAGTAAATTAATTGCTTCCAAACAATCCATCCCTTTGCTTAGCAAAGTCTGAAATTAGTAAAAATATTAAGCTTTGTTTTTGGAGTTGGAAGATAAGAATTCTGTAAGCCTCTGAAATGATAAAGAGGCATTCTCAAATGCAAAGTGTATTATCATATGTTCCATTGCCACAGCCACAATGAGATCAGTCTTTGAAGTCAGAAATCAAATACCTGAATGGCACCTCTCTACGTGACAGATCAATGAATGCACCTCCAAGTACTAGACTTTTTTACAGAACAGTGGGAAGAACCAGATGAAGAACCAGGGAAGATTTAAGCTCATTTGAGAACAAAGGGGGTTTTTTAACTAGTTTTTCTAATATAATAATTCCAATAAAGAAGAGAGAGGTCATTGTGTAGGTCTTTCAGCTGAGTGTTGAGAAACCAGGTCTCTTGCCAGAGCCATGTCTAAAACTAAGAGTTCACCATTGATACCACTCCTTGATTTCCTCCTAGAATGAGGATCTGTAAATAAGAGGAACTGGAGGTTTCCAAATAAAGTGTCAGAACACGGACTTGATGATCTCAGAGGGCTTTTCCAACCTGAACAATACTATGTTTCTATAACTACTGGAAAAGAAGCTTTCTGCTTTAGTGTTTGTGAAGTTATAAATGTATTTGTTTCCAATATTCAAAAGAAGAACGTCAGATGCCAAAGGCCTTTCCATTGTGTTCAGATTTTCCTCTCCCTGCACTGATAAGATTCTCTCCTGATGAGATAACCACACAGCAGCAAAGCTGGGATGGCCGCATAGGAGTAACTAAACCTCAGGATGCTCCAGGACACTGTGAGGTGAATTCCAGGCAAAGAGGCTTTTTTTAACTCGGTGCCATCTGAAATTCATCCAGCACATCCCACTCCTGTATTTTGACTTCCCTGCAGGACTGGGGGTATTTGCAGATCCAGAAGAGCATTATTTCAGGAATAAGCTGTGATGGTTTCTGTCAGCTGGCACTGCCTTAGAGCTGTGTTTACAAACACTGTGCACACATGACATAAGCCCATTAGGTATTTTTGCACAGTAATAACACACACATTTGTCTCGTACAACAAAGGGAACGAAATGTGTTTCTGATTATGCAATAGATACGGAGTCAAGGGAAACCCAGCATTCCCAGACCATAACCAATGGAAATTCTGAAAGGCTCTCCTGCCCTTTGCAGCCTCAACACGTTGAAACCTCTCGTGTATTTTGTATTAGCATGTGTTGTACAATAATTAACTTATTATATGACTCCTAGGGGACAAGTGATTATGGTTTATTTCCAGATGACTCATGAGCAAGTCTGCAGAAAGAGAGTTTGTGCGCTCAGAAAATAGGAAAATGGAATGTTTAGTGTTGCTGATGATCCCAGTTCTGGCTGCTGAGCTCAGACACCGTGCGAAGGGGCTGGAAACTCATCAGCTTCAGTGCAACATCCTGTTGAGACCCTGAAAATGCTCAAGCTCTGCTCCCAGAGCATTTGATTCAGGACTAGGAATTACAGCAAAGATCCAGACAGTGATCCTGCTCTGGGTGAACAGTATATGCATATATGGGAAGAAGAAAAATCATTTAAGCCCAGTATTGTGACACCACATTTTTTATTTTCTTGTTATCTGTGAGTGAGTGAAGCAAAGTGGGAAACTCGACCAGCTCCTGCAGTGTGGCAGAGGATGCAAAAGCAGGCAGTTCTTTACATACGTGGTTAAGCCATGGACGTTCTTACGGATGCCAGAAGTTTCTGAGCCCAACAGGTACTGAGGGCAAGGTGGCCCTGGTTTCACCTGGCAGAGCCATTCCTTCCACCAGTTGTATTAATGGAGCATTTGGGAGGAAAAAGAGACTTGGGGTCACCTTCAGCAAAGACATCAGTGGCTTAGTCTTGTCCTGAGTAGATCAGCAAGGAAAACATGCCAAACCTGTCATTTGTTTTTAATAGATTATATGCACATAATCAGATTTCTGATTTATTGAGTCCAAGCACTTAAAATGATGCTCGAGTTGGCTCTGTCCTGGTTATAAGGGGCCCTCCCAGCTGGATCTGATAGAAGGAGAAGACAGATGATAACTGACATTGCTGTGAGTCTGCCAGAATTAATTTACCCCTTCCAAAATCCTGAGCTGGCCTTTGAACATTTGAACAAGCAGATTCAATTAGAGATTGCAGGAGTGATTACGGCAGTTAGGGTTTGTGTCATGAGGCTTTGAGTTTTTGATGGCATTAAACAGTCTTAACAAAATAAAATATTTAGTATGACTTTGCCTACAATGACAGATTTTTAGGGAGCTTCCTCTCATGCAGTAGTTCTGTGTCCAATTGCAAAGAGCACAATTAAATTTCTCATTCCTCTTAGCATTTCAGGCTGGAAACTTTGTGACTGCCCATAAAAGCGACTATTTCATAGCGTTGATTTGGATCTTGGTGCCTACATACTGGTGTCTCTAACCCCTATCTTCGTGGGAATCCTGCTACAGCAGAATGGGATGGTAAAATGTTTAGTTCACTAGAAGTCAGTTTAATTCATTTGGAGGAAATGAGAAAAAAAAAAACAACAAACTAAAATCAACCCCGAAGTTCAGCAGCAAATTATTCTGAAAAACAGACTTAGAATTCAAAGATAGAACTCAAAGAATCAGAGAAAACTTGAAACTTTTTTAGGAATAGAGTCCTTATGTTGATACTGCTTTCTCAGTGAACAGGTGTTCACTGAGGTCACTCACAGCTCAGATTTGCAAAGGAATTCTCCAGGTAGGTACCTCATCAGGGGCCCGGCTTTTAAACTGTGACAGATTTTTGAGACAAGGAGATATTTTCACATCTTGACACATATTCTGGCTTAAAATGAAAGCTGAGCATTTCAGAAAACAATCCTAGCAGAACGCTGCAAAACCAAGCCCCTTGTACTAAACCCCAGCTATCAGATATGAGACATTTTTAATTCTTGCTTGCAAAAGAAAGGCGTGAAGCACTGATCAGTTTGTTGACTATGAAGCCAGAAGCTCCTGGGTATAAACCTTTATCTCTGTGCCACAGCTCAGCTCAGAACATCCTCCAGCTTTACCACGAGGAAATTTAGCTTTAAAGCATCAGTGGCGAGTCCATTCTCATCAGCATCTTTGAGGAGAGGGAATGAAAGTTTAATGAGTGCTTAGCAGATTGGAGTGCTAACAAACATTAATTTGTTTTTCCACGAGAATATGCTGTTATTTAGTAAAGCAAACCTTGCTTTGAGGTTTGGAGTTGTCAGGAAGGTGTGACAGTGTGTGACCTCTGCCCAGCTCGCTCTGACAGGTGAGCAGCTGCTCAGGGTCTGTTACAAGGCCATTAAGGTGACCAGGGAGGAGACACTGGACAGCTCATTAAAATTGTGTTCCTGTTTTTAAATATTAACTTGATCAAGGGCACACTGCAGGTATTTTGATCACCTGAGAGAGCAGCAGCTTATCAGCGCAGTTGTGAAACAGCCCTAAAACTTGCCAGACACTTGTGATGCTTAGAAATTGCATAACTGCAGAATTAGGTTGTGTAATAAAACATTGTCCAATTCCTAAGTGAAGTGCAGAATTTAAGCAGAAGGTCTAATATGCTAAAATAATTTTGACTGATGGGCATTTATACTCCATAGGGTTTTTATTCTTTGTAATGCTCTGTGGTCCCTGAGAAACGTTTGATTTCTGTAAAGGTGTTCTCCAATTTAATGCAGCAAAATTAATAAGGAGACCTGGTCATGGCTTGATTTTGTGCAGTGTTCACCATCCTGATCCTGATTCAACAAGGCACTGAAGCACAAGCTGAATTTTCAGCCCTCAGGTAACACATAACCTCTTACGTGTCAGTAATATTGGAATAGAAATACACTTATAACAGCAATAATGCCCCTGGCATTCCTGCTGGAGCACTGATAAGCTAAACAAAGCACTTTTCAAAGACTAATAACCGGATGGGATTTGTAGCATAAACAATGCTCCTTGTTAGTCACCAGTCCCCAGGGCATCTTCCTCACTTCGTTACAGATAAATCAGTAACAAATGAAATGCTGTGTGTGATTTCCTGCCCTGGCTGTGTCTCCCTGCTCCTGTGCCAGTGTGAGAGCTGTCAGTTATTATTTATCCATGGCTGTGTTCACATCCACAGTGTGATTTAATTACTTATTAAAGGTGCCAGACTGGCAGATGCAGAAGCTGGAGCAGTTTTATTACCCAGAGAAGTGACATGGTGTGAGCAGTAACATCCTTTCAGGATGTTCTAGGAGAATGCTTCACCACGATGGACTCCCCAAATCCTTCTCTCCAGCCTTTTCCCAGCTTCTCTGCTCCAGGTGTTAAATTCAAAAAGGCTGCTCACAGAGATGTCCGTTAGTCCTGTGGTTTTTAGATGGGAATGTTGATACCCTGGAAAATCAGTTTGAACACATTAAATCTATTTTAGGTGGGCCACTTGAGCGTTGGTTAGTACTAACTCTAAAAAGGATCTGAGTGGTTTTAATACAGAGGTGAAACCCACTCTTAACTAAATAATAGCAAAAAAGATTATTTGTAAAGGGGGAATGAGCCCAGAGGATTTCCTTCTGCTGACCAGGAGCTGTGTGCACAGGGCTGTGGATTTTCTGCAGTAACTCGGACATGCTTGTCTTGGAAACCAGAGGCTGAATTCTGCACTGTTTCAATAAGCAGGATTTTGGGTCCATTTTTTAATGTCACTCTAAGCTCTTCTTGGTTTAGAGCTCTTCCCCACCCCTGGGCACAGCTGGATGCAGGAGAGCAGGGAATCTTCCTGCACTTCTATCACTGCCCAGGCTTTAATGGGGAAACTGAGATTTTATTTGGCTGAACTCAATGAACTTGACCAGAGAAAGGCTGTTAAATAACAGCAGGTTCCCTTCACACCTCCAGAATATTTTGAGAAAGACAACAGACACGAGAAAATCCAAACTTTTGTGAATCTCTACATTAAATCAGTCAATCCACGATTGCCCCAGGCCAGCCATTCCTGTTTCCTTGCTGGCTTTTTTGGTCCCAGCACATGCCTGAAAATTGCAATCTTGGATCCATTTTGCCAATTATAGGTTGGGATTTTTTGGTGCTAGATCTTTGCAGAGTCCTTGAAGCACAACTGCAGTGCCAGTCAGAGTGTTTGCTGATAATGAGCTTGTTGTTTGGCTCTGGAGTTTAAGCTGGCAAACACTCCCATGCCTGACTTAGTTTGCACAGTCCAGTGGTCCCACCAAAGCCAACAGGTCCGTACGTGCCAACCACTGGCATTACTGCATTATTAATTCCCAATTTTACAAATCAAGTTTCTTGATCTACTCCACAAAAGGCTACCTAACCAAAAACTGGGCCTGTGAAGTATAAAGATGGGGTTGAGAGGTACAAAGGTGTGAGACAGCATTCCCTGGCAGTGTTTTGGAGCAAGGCCTGTGTACTGGCCTTTAACTATTGAGGGGGTTTTGACTGAGACAGTTTTGCATGATACACCCTCAGGGAGTCCCATCTGTGACCCTAATTCCATCCTGGAATGAAATACTGGGAGCTGCTGGATATGTAGGCAGGCTCCACAGAACTGCTGAGAGCCTGTTCCTGTGCACAAGCAAAGCACCCAGAGCAGCTGCCAGTGGAGGGCAGCAGGAAAGCAAGGGAGGAATCTCTATAAATGCAAACAGAACGGACTGGCTGGTAAAATCAGACAACAGTAACCTTTAGCTTCAAAACTGATCCAAGTGCAAAATGCAATTTTGTTAGAAATGCCAGCAAATACAATTCAACCCCCAGCACTGCTTAGAGAGAACAGTCTGTTAAAGAGACTTGACCCCCTGCTGTAGGAATTGGCTTTCCCTCTTTGGAATATACCGTATCAAGAGAACCTTCAAATATGAAAGAACATGTGTTCAAAATTTTTAGGCAAACTGAAGCTTACTTTCCAACAAACCCAAAAAGAGTGACATAGATATAAAAATGATGAGAAATCTGAACTCAGTTTTGACAGATGCACAGTAACTTATTTAATATATAAATATTGCAGTGAGTATCAGAACAATTCATCTTTCACTTCACATACCTGTAGCTCTCCCACTATTTGAGACATTGCTGTGTTATTCAACAGCAAGTGAGAGCTGTGACATTTTCACCCAGTGTTTCTATTTTTGAACACAGACTCTTCTTCAGCTAGAGACTATTTAAATATTCCATTTAAAAACATGTCTTTTAATAATTTTTTATACCAACTTACAGATGTTAAGAAATACCCTTTAATAAGTTAGCTATTAATTTTCCACTTAAAAATAATGAATCAAGGTATTAACATTTTATTCAGTGAATCTTCTATACTGATGATAAAGTTTATGAATATTAAAGATAATGGTATATAACCGGTACAACAGAACACAGAGTTTTGAAAATGATTTTGTTTAAAGAGATTAGAGATATTACCAGAATTAGTTTCTCTAGTAGTACATACCAGTACCCTGGTACAGAATCAATCTACAGGGAAATTTTCTTTTTGGAAATTAGGTTTGTGATTTCCCCAATCCTGCAAAAACCCAGGATTCTGAGCTTACTCATGGAGTAATCCCAGACTGTGCTGAGAACTGAAAGTATCTGGACAATTTAAATACGTGTGAGGATATTCCCGGGATCAAAATCTCCTGGATGGCCTTTTTTGGACACAAACCCACCTGCCAAGCTGGTGCCTTACAAGTCACCACATGGCCCTGCCTTTTCAATGCACCTGTGGAAACAGGATCTCAAAGTGGGAATGTGGATTTGTTTGTGACTAACATGCCTCTGTCACAGTTCATATCCCAGTCCTGCATTTTTTGTCACGGGCACCAACTGAAATTGTATCTGAGACATTTAATACATGTGAATTTGCAAAGCCAGGAGCTGTTAGTGTGACAGAGCAAACAGTTCCATGATGTCAATGAACGTCAGCTGGAATGCTGGAACCACCAAAGCCCACTTTCACTTGTGACCTTGTTTGTAAAAAAGATAAGAGCGCTAAAATAGGAGGGCAGGTATCGGCGAGAAAGTAAATGAAAAGGCAGAAATTAAAAAAACATAAGATAGGAGATTGAGAAATGTTAGGGAACGACTGAGACAGTGAGAGCAGGCCGGGAAGGGAGGGGACAGTGGCAAAACCGGGTTCGGCTGAGGAGAAATGATGTTGTACAGCTATATTTTATTCTGCTTGAGTCGCTGCTCTTAGAAGTTCCCGATTCTGAGGTGTTGCCCTGAGATAATCGAAGTGGATCATTCCTTAAAGATGTTAACCATTTACTCTCCTGCTGTACAAGGCCAAAAGGTACAATTCCAAGATCTGATCTCTTTTAGGAGCATAGGTAGGTAGTTTTCCACCTCTGACCTGCTGTATCTCCAGTATAGCTTTTTATGGAATTTAATGAGCTATCACAACTATTGGCTCTGTGGCTCTATTTCCATCTTTTCTCTTTCAGTTTATCAAATGTTTTCACTGACATATGAGAAACCTTAAATAATATTTGTAAAAGCAGTTGATATTTTTTTCTGAAACTGCTATAATAAACCAAATATTATTATTCTTTGTAAAAGGTGTGGATGCATTTGTACTCTGCACGCACAAGCTCCCTGTATCACATGGGATAGGATAACTCTACCTGAAAGTTTGTAACCAAGGACCTCAGAAATTAGTCAAAACTAAATTACCCATAAAACAGATTAGAAATGCCAGCCCAAGCATTCATAGTTTTAATGAGATGACTATTTCTTACCAGTATTAAGAGGGAAATGTTCAGTGAGTTAAGATGTGCTAGGAGAAGTGTAAAGAAGAGCATAAACGGCTCAGGAATTCCAGGAATCCCACTGGCTTAAACAGTCTTTTATTTAAAGCAAGTGTTCTCATAGTTGAATGACTTCCAAGAAGGGCCTCAAGTGATGAAAGTATTTCCATCTCATGTGAAAATACTTGAAAGATGCCTATTCCCTGTGAAAATATTGCCACCTTTCAGCAAACCCTGAATACAAGACTCCAATGAATATACTCTTGTAAAACGTATTAATTTTCAGAATATATGAAACATCCAGAATTTCTCCGGTTTTGATAACAGATTCTAATGACTTTCATCTCCTCGAACAGCCAAATTAATTCAGAGTATTTTACAAAACAGATACTTCATTTACAGAGTGAAAAATGTCACATTCATCATCATGGCATTGCTCCCATTGTCCTCGGGTATAACTCACCTGGAAAGCACCATGGAGCATCTGCAGGGAAAAGCAGTTGGAAAACACAAACCTGCACGAGACAAGCAAGGCAGTGAGAACCTCCAGCCAGTCACACAACTCCAGTTCACATTAGTGGCTTTTTAATTCATATTTTATGATTTTTAGGTGTTCAGTTCTGTTGAATAAACTCCATTTGATTATAATAAATTTTAAATTGACCAAATTTGGAGAATAAACAGATAGTCGATGCCTTTTCCATGGAAATAGAATAACTTCCAATACACATAGAGCTTGACTCAAAAAGAAGTGGAAGTGCATATGCCAAGAAGGTGTAAGAGATTGTGACAGGACATGAAGGGCTGTGTGGCCCAGGGAAGCAGCAGGTATCAAATCGGTTTGTATTGTGTAATAATTCACTGCACACACTTTGGGAATTGGTTTCTAGTTTGTATATCTGAAAAATTCAAACATGCCTCGGCATCACAGAACACCATGGGGCTTATGGGATGTTTCTAAAGCTTTTGAAAGATACCTGGGAGGTGCAGACTTCCATAAATCAAACCCATCAAGCTGCCAAACATGACTGAAAGGCCGAAGAATGTTTTTCATCCTATGTTTTTTAATGGCAAGAAACATGCAAGGTACACAACTAACCACCAAGGGTCACTGTTTGGTGTTTTCACATCCTGATGTCTTTCTTTCCAAGTGCTTAGAAAACTCCTTTAAGATCCAGTCCTGTATATTAGGATTTTCCAACAACAGTATTTTTAAACTACCAGTGAGATGCATATGGGCCACACAAGTTATGGGAAAATTCCAGTGTCTGGATATGGGGCTTTCTTGAGCAAGCCACCAAGTAATGTCTGAACTGAATATTGTTCATATTACTGGATACAATGATGTAAGTCCCACTGAACATAAAACCAACCCCTTAGGAATCTATTTTATTTTTATGAATAGCAGTTAAATAATTGTAGCAAATGCCATCCTTCTGTTTTGTTTAGAAAGTTCGACAGCCCTCACTGAGAGATTGTCAGATGCTTTGTCAAGAAGGCAAGAGATGGACTATCAAAAGGAGTGGGCACATTTTAAATATGTCCCTGTTGTGAGAAGTAATTTAACCTGATGTTAAAATGTAGTAACAGTGGCTATCAGACATCAGGAGACTGAGCTGCAGTCCTGGCGTGAGGTGGAGTCCTGGCTGGCCTGCCCTGTTTCTAGGATTTTAATATAGGTCATAATCCTTGACTGGCACTAACCCAGAATGTGCTGACAGGCATTCACAAAAGCTGTAGCTCATGAAGAAATCTCCAACCAGGCTTAAAAAATAAACCCAAACCACCTTATTCTGCATTAGGCACAGAGATCCCTTTGTTACACTTCTGCCCCATGGCTGAGCTCCCGGCAGGGCTGGATAGTGCTGTGGTGTTCCTGATGTGCCCTGAAAGATGTGGAATAGCTGCACAGATCAGTCTGTAGCTGTATTTTATTTCTCTGTAGGTTCAGACGAACCCTTGCTGTGTGCTGACACTAGTTTGTCTGGGTGAGTGCTCCCTCACCCGAGCCAGCCGTCTGACTTGGATGCAGCAGCCAGGAGCGCACGGGTGAGCCGATCTCTCCTGACATAATCCCAGATTACCAGACCTGCACAGCCTGCCTTGTTTTTACACAGATCTCAGCCATGCTCCCTGCACCAGCCACACTCTCAATAGCTTTCCTCCACTGCCATCCCTTAGGAATAATAATTTCTGGATGCTTTAAAAGAGAAGCAACCCTGAAAGAGGCTTGAATAGCCTCACCTGGTGCCTCCACCCATCCCCTCTGTTCCAGCTCAGCCCTGGGTGCAGCAGTGTCACAGTTGTGCCTGTGCCTGTCCAGGGACCCCATGGACACGGACTGTGTCCTGTGGACTGAATTCCCAGCCTGGCCTCAGAGCTGCCTTATCACTGTGCACCTGCCTGGTGATCATGGGACTGTACCTGACTCTGGTTACCTCGCTGGGCCTCACCCTCACTGGATTCCTGGGCTTTACATTGGCAGGAAGCAACTGACATTAGGATGTGACACTACCTGAGAGGGAAAGGACATCAAATTACGGAACCTATAAGGAAATAAAGAGGGATAAAATAAGCAAAAGCTAATAGAAACTATAAAAGAGCAAAAATACTAAAAATCTAAAATGAGCATGCTCAATAGTGTAAATCCCAGCACAGAACTCTCTGGGATTTTACTGTAAAAATCTTTTATTCCTTATTCTATTTTTAATAGGGATTTATGTTAATCTTCCATGGCAACCAAGTCTCTTTAAGAACCTGTGGTGAAGGAAACAGTAATAGGGTTTTCAGATATCAAAGTCCACTCTTGAGCCTTTCTCAATTCTGGACAGCACTTTGAGGGAAACAGTCATGTAAATACTGTCCATGTCATCACCACAATTTCCATCTCTGCAAGATAAAGTAGAATCAGTAACAGAGATGATGTATTTTGAAGAATGGCTAGAAAGGAATATATGATGCTTGTAACAGATATTACTCAAGATATTTAGTGTACTCTTAGGCTGCCCTGAACACTGATGTGCTTAATGTCATTCTGCACATTTCAGTACTAACAGCCAATGTAAGAATCTTTATAAAAAAGATCAGAATTAGCTAACAAATAATAATGGTTCAAATAAATGAGTAAAAGAGGAGATAGAAATAAGTTCTTTGCTGAAACAGGAAAGGGTCAGAATAATCCCATTGTTTCAGTGTAAGGTACTGAGATTTTTCTCTAGTGTCTGGGGCAGGGTGTACAGAAGACAGCATCCTGAATCAGTCATCCACAAGATCTGATCAAGTAAGGTAAGCTTTTCCTATGAAACAAATACAGTAGAGGAAAGAGAGTGAACAAATTTTGGTGGTTCCTTTTTTTCATTGAAACAAAAAGAGATCAAACAACAAAGCACTTCTACATTTTAGCTCTCACGTCGTGAACTACGTAAGATGCAAAGAAGTGCGTGTGGTGGTGCCTGTGTGATGTGCTGAGCAGGCAGGCAGAGATGACAATATAAATTAAGAACAGGTAAAACTGCTGTAGCCCTTCTCAATACGTCCTGTTCGATGGGGGCGACGGGTCCCACCTCCAGGAGGGTTAAAGCAGTAGCTCCTCACCCCTGTGCTTCAGCGCTTCCTCCCCAGGAGATGGATTGGTATTTTTGCCTCGTTTAACAATTTTCTAAAAATTTAGCTGCTTTTTAAAACAAATCTCTATCCTGCTCTGAAATGAACGCGTGTGGCGGGTACAGGTACACTGACCTACCTACACCTTAAGCACAGGTAATTCTGCACCACACCAGCAGCTCTTCGCCCGCGATCTCCCCAGCCCGCCCGACCCGCGACAGCGCCGTGGCAGCCGGGGCGGGCTGCGAGGCGGCAGCGCCCGCCATGTTGTGACGGAGCGGCGCCTCCCGGGCAGGCGTGGGTAACGCGGGGGCTGCACTCGCTGAGTCGCGGCCCATTAGCTCACTCCGGGGGAAAAGTGACACAATCCCGCTTCGCCCACGCATCACCCCGGGTCTGGCGACACGATCCAGCCGCGGCCGCGGCCCCGGCCCCGCTCCCCCTGACAGAAGCGGTACGGCGGTGAGGGGATCCCCGCCCCTAACGGGTCTCACTGCGATTGGCGCGGACTCACCCATCCTCCCCTGTGATTGGTCAGCTTGGCTGTCACTCCCGGCAGGCACGGGCGCTGACTGGCCCGCGCTGGCGGCAGCACCGCCCCCCGCGTGGCCGCGCGGGCGGAGCGAAGCCACGGCCGGAGCCGCCGAGCGGGGGCGGCCCGAGAGTGAGGGGGACGTGGCTGCGGCCGCAATGGAGCCAAAACCGGCGGACCCGCTGCTGTGCGACAGCCTCATCCTCTGGGTGAGTGGCGCAGGGGTGCTGCCGCCTCTGGGGAACCCGCGGGGGCAGCGAGGTGGCGCAGCCGGCGGGGGCGAGTTCCAGCCGTCCCCTCCGTCCCCGGCCGAGGGTCGGGCACAGGCGCGGCCGCGGCGGTGGGGCTGCCCGGGACGCTGTTCTCAGAGCTCGCAAGAGGTTCCTGCAGCATCCCCGCAGTGTGGATGTGGTGGCTGGAATATCCCCTGGGCCCAGTAGTGGTTCTCCAGCGGTGGCTTCAGTGTAGAAACTGCTCAGTAATTTATAATAAGAAATGCAATTAATTTGAATTGACGGGCGCAGAAACCTCAGAGCGGTTCACAGCAGCAGGTATTAGTCAGGCACACCACACCTGGGTGTGGGGTGTTACCTGGGCCAGAAGCACCGGTTTCGAATTGTGGAATCATTCAGGTTGAAAAAGGCTTTTAAGGTCATCGAGGACAACCGTGTTTGTTACACTCATCAATCATTGCTTCCTCTTTATCTTTCTTTCCAAGCTGCTTCCGTGACCTTGTCTGTAAATCTGGTCTTGGAGGTGCAGTGGTTTTGGGGAGAGTGAACTCTGCGAAATAGAACTGCTGTGTGACACCTTGGCAGGGGAGGCCACAATTACCCGTGGGAAGGGTTTCTCTAGAAATAGCAGGTGTTTTGCCTCTGTGAGGTGTAAATCATGGAAAGAAGGGAGTGTTTTGGAAGTATTGTGGAAATCCAGGAATGAAACTGGCAAAAGTGGTAGCAGCAGCTACCAGGGTAGGTGGTGGTCTTAATTTCTGCATGGCAGCACAGAAGTTTTGAAGAGTTAAAGTCGGTAATAAATCACTGAAAAACAATTTCCTTCTTTCTTTTTCTCCCTCCATTTTCCTTTTAGTGACATTCCAAGGTTTTGTTGGTCTGTCGAATTTTGGGTTCTTACGCTTACCCCTGTGGACCTGGGTTAATCTTTCTCTGTTTTGTGCTCTTTAACTTTGTATTTTCATCTCAGTAGTCATGTAAGAATAATTCCATCATGATTCAGTTGCAAAATACTGCATTCCTGAACTCTTTCTTAAAATCCTTAAGTCAGCAGCGCTGAACTCCTTTATAATTTTTATAATTCCTGCTTAAAGTATTTTAAGCCTAATTCTCATTTCTAGTATCTTCACAGTGCATAGCTGTAATTACATCCTGAATCTTAAAGGGAATGTAAATGGAACTTTATCTGGCCTTAAGCTGAGCTTTGTGTCAATGTGAAGGAACATCGAGCCCTGTGTTCAGGTTTCTGTACAACACTCAGCAGATGCACTGTTGTGATGTTTTTAGATTTAACACCCTATTTCTCAGATCTAGTTTACAGCTTTATAGAAACTGATTGTTAACACTAAGATGTGTTTCAAACATCCTTTCTCGAGCTGAACTTCAGTGTGAATAATGGGGAAAAATGTGCTCTAGGGAGTGGGAATGAAGTGCTGGAGAGAAAAGAGTCCTTTAGCTCTGTGGTTCTAAAGGTTTCTCAGTTTGTTTACTCATTAATATGGCAAACAGATGCTTGTGATTTTCTGTGTTCTGCTGCCAGAGAGTGTATTTTTGTATTTTTATTTTACCAAAGTCTTTATTAGAAAACATGCATTGTCCAGAGAAGAGAGTTTGAATAGAGGCATTATCTGTTGGTTTTGCAACCCAGGTGTCAGTGAATTTGAAGTTCTGAGGATGTTGCAGGAAAAACAAAATGCAGATAAATTGAATTTTGGGGGAAATGTTTATGAGTATCCATGAAAAATTTACTTGGGTAATACCTGGTAAGATGGAACTCACAAGTCTGTTGCAGAAATAATTTTCTAAGTCAGTAAACATTGGTATTTTTTCACTGTGTGTAGAAGTAGAGGGAAAAGAGTAAGAGCAGTAGGTGTAGTGATGGCGCTGGCGTCGTTGGTGATGTTAACTCTGTCCAGTTGCCGAGTTTATTCTAGCAATATTCTGGGGTTAAGAAGGGGAATGTTTGTTGCTACTTTAAAATCTCTTTGATTGCTCTGTAATCCCCAGTGTGTAAAATCTG
Organism: Oxyruncus cristatus; assembly: GCA_013399855.1. Lineage (NCBI taxonomy): Eukaryota > Metazoa > Chordata > Aves > Passeriformes > Cotingidae > Oxyruncus > Oxyruncus cristatus. The sequence goes on from VXAY01002647.1 coordinate 2,328,613, forward strand.
GGTATGCAATGGAGAAACTCAACCCCACGTTGTCCAGGTGACATCGAGGGCACACCTTCACGAGGTGGAGAGGATGATTTCTGCTGGGTGCTGTGAACACTCATGTTTCATCTGCAGATGTTTGGTGGTGGAGCTACAAAATTCACTTTTCAGCTGTCTAATTTGAGGGTAATATCTGTGTGCCTGAGAGAAAAACACTTGCTTCTCCTGTAGTGGCAGGGTGCATTTGGGCTGGAACTCACAAAACGGTTTTCAGTGTGAGTAGCATGTCCTTGAAGCTATATTTAGTAAAACTAAAAAAATAGAGCACTGCTACAGCCCTGAAGTCTGTGGCTGCTTCTGCCAACCTCTTCCCCATGCCTGCTGCTTTCATGGGGTTTGCTAGAACAGCAAAAATCCATTTTAAGGAAATGATTGGGCTGGCATGAGGTTTGGAGAACCCGTAATTAATACTTCTACTCTCGCATTGTTTCTAGGCCCTTATGTGACTTTTAAATATATAAAGAAACAGACTGTCAGTCCTGCTTTATAATTAATTTTAATTAGCTGCTTCTAATCTGGGAGATTCTGCGAAAAGCGGTGTCGCCTGTCATGGGCTTTTCTAAGGCTTTGCTTAACAGGCTCAGGTGAAATGGTGGTACCTGTGCTTAGCAATTTCCTTGGTTTACAGCGGGGTGTATCCACATGGCAGCATCACAGTCCTGTGCTGTGAATTCTGTGGGTTCTGGGAAGCTCAGCCTTGACTTGTAGTCGAGCCCGTGCCTGTGTTGGAGTGGAGGCTGCTGGAGTAACAGAAACCAGGGCTGTCAGTCACAGCAGCTTTGGGTTGTGGTGTTCCACTTAATCTTTTATGTAACCTGCAAGGGATTACTGACTTCTCACTTCCCATAATACAAGGTTTTAAACTGCTTTTTTCAATGGAAAAAACAACTGGGGAAAAAAAATAAAAACAAACCCTTGCTCTGCATATTTTTCTCTTGGCTTGATTTGGCTGTTTTTGAAGCAAGAAAATATTCAGAGTTGTGGTCACTCTTTGTAAACACAGACTGGACAAAAACTGCCTCAGATTCTCACAGCTGGAAACTGCTTTTCCATCACTCTGGTCCAAGTAGCTCCATTTTCCAAACACAAGGTCATTCACCAGTGTGTTCTGAAGAAGCTTGTGTTTCACAGAACATTTGGGAAAGCCCTCTCGCAGAGGGAAGGTAATTGAGGACACTGACTTCTTAAACCTACTACATTTATAATTTCTGCAGTGGACAGAGATTTTAAGGACCTGTACTTGCTCCAATTCCTTTTCACATACACATCTTTCAGTAGTACTGACAGCAAACTTTCTATTTTGTTCATAGTGGCAAAAAAGGCTCTTATTTTCCTGTGATGAACTGACATATGTATGGAAATGGTTCTCTCACCTAGAATAGTTAGTTCTGAGGCTGTGGAGGAATAAAATACTGCGACTCTAAAAATGCAGCTAATTCTGTCAAAATGTTAGATATTAGCTTAGGGATAGCTTAAAAAAACCCCAAAAATATCTAAAATGGAGAAACATTTTTAACATCGAGGTAATCCCATCCTACTTCTATTATTAAGTTCTTGTTGTAAAAGACTGGAATTTTTTTTTTCTCCTGCAAATTTCACATCTTATTCTGATGCCATTTTTTATTTAGGTAGTTATGGCCAGAACTAAGCACTGCAACATAATTGGAGGGATGGATAAATACAGCTGTAGTTTCCCGAGTTATCATTCCGTAGTTTGATTTACAATAGAAGGTCTGGCATGAAAAAGCAAAGCGTGGGTGGTTGTACTAACTTTTTAAGCTACTAGTCATAACAGTCACAAGTGTTGAGATAATTGGGTTGGCTTAAAACCTGCATAGTTCAAAAAAGATTTCAGCTGCCTCAAGTGAAAAGATATCTTTAAGAGGAAAAGGAAAGTGGTAACTAGTTTCCTGTTCTTTTGTCTGCTGAATGAAAAACACGGTGTTTTTTCCCTGCTTTAGCTGCAGACCTTCAATACTGCTGCACCTTGCAGAGATGTTCAGGACCTGACTAATGGGGTTGCCATGGCACAGGTGCTTCACCAAATGTAAGTTGATTCTCCAGTTTGAAGAAGAGGTATTTAATTCCTTGAGGGTTTTGTGTCTGACATAGGTAGTTGCTTTAGCAGGCAGAAACTCGTAGTGGGCAGTTCATAGCAGAAGATAGAATATGCCTTTGTGTTGCTGTTTTGGTGATGATATAGCAGTTGAGTAATAACATGATGGAGAAGGTGATGAGAAAATATATATATATATAAATATTTATGTACATATATAAATATATACATATATTTATACTGCAGTAACAAATTCATACTTAAGGATAACTAGGCAAGAATGACATGATCTTTTTCACTTTTCCCATCAACACTTGTTGTTGGCTCAGATAATTAAAGAGAAGTCTGCATTACCATCTCCTGCTCAAATTGTAGTTTTGGTTATTAAGAAATTACTTAAACACCACCACAAACCTCCACTCCCCCCAAAAAAACCCCTCCTGAACTCAGAAGCCCTCCTGTCTGTTTGTAAAGATTTAAAATGTGTTGTGTAAAGACAGAAATCATATTTTTCCTGGAACATGGCAAAAATGGATTTAGGATTTTTTCCCATGTATTTGGGATACTGGGTTGCCAAAAGGCTCTGGGCAGACCTCTGCACAGCCAAGTTGGCTCATGTGCAAGTTTGGATAATAATTGTCCTTCATCAGGAGCTTTGAGAACAGCAAATAAGCGGTAAGTTGTAAAAGTTAATATATTGTTAAATATGCTGTGATTGTACCTCTTGGCAGCTCGGTGTGTATAAACACCTCCTGCAGCAACTCATCTTTATGCTGGCAAAGTGAAAAAACTTCTGCCCAGGGGAACCAAAGACACAAAAAATACAAAATGCCAGTAGTTCAAACTTTTCTTAATAAGTGCCTTTGACAAATTGTAGTGAATGTTAGAAAGTCCAACCTTCAGGAATAGATACCAAACTTAATATCAGCACTAGTCAAAAGGGGATGTTTCTCTGCATCATTCCGATCGCTTTATCGGGTATAAAAATTCAGCGTGGCCAAGATCTACACATCCTTGTGTTCCAGCTGTTCCCAGCTCAAGCACACACGGAAATTCTCCCAGCCCTGGAAGGTGTCTTAATGCAGCCAGCAGGATGGGAATTTCCTGGAACATAAGTTGACCTTGCAATCTCCTGGAATTCATGCCTCATTAGACACTGTAGTTCAACACCTGATGATTTAATGATGGGAATTTGCCGTCTTATTTAAGTCTGTGCTTATCAAATAATCATTTAATTTTGTTTCAGAGATGTTGCTTGGTTTGATGCCTCTTGGCTAAATCGCATTAAAGATGACGTTGGTGACAACTGGAGAATAAAGGTATTTAAAACTGAAGACCGTGAAATTTATGGGGTTGGATGTTGTGGCTGTCCTGAGATCTACCAGTCCAAAACCTACAGAATTAAGCTCAGGCTTTCCAAGCGTATTTTAAATGGACTTGAACCGTCTGCTGATAGTTTTAAGTGCCTCCCAGCATTGTTGCATGGGGATTTTCTGTTGGGATATTTCATCAAAATGAAAATTTTAATTAAAGCTTGTAACCTTGTCTTTCATGCACAACAATTAGTCCAGTAATCTGAAGAAGATACTGCAAGGAATTATGGACTACTACCATGAGGTATGGATTATTGCCCTCCTTCACCTAGCTTTTTTTTTTTCTTGGCAAATGAATTTATCTGGAAGACTTTTTTGGCAGAAAGTGTATTCTGATTATCTGCTAAATTGGAGGTCTGAGTGAATATAACATTAATTTGAGCAGATGTGTTTTAAGTAAAAGTCTTGGAGTATAATCTGGAAACCATGTCTCTGCCCAGGTAAATGTCATAAGGACTGAGCTGCAGAATCATGTTGACTTTAGTCTGTGCATTCGTGTTTGCTCTAGTCTACAGAAGCTTTAATCCTTTTGTACACAACAGAACAGACTCAGCAACTCCAGTCTAGGTTTTATGATACTCACTTGGAAGCTGAGAGCCAAGGTACAAATTCTCCTGGATCATTTTCTCTGCATGGCTCACTGAGTCCAGATTTCTTACATGATAGCAGATCTTCATGTTGTACAAAAGTGGGAGTCTGCTTTCTCTCAATTTTTTTTTGTTTTCTTTTTTTTTCAGTTCTTGGGTCAGCAGATTTCAGAAGAGCTTATTCCAGACTTAAATCAGATATCTGAGAACTCAGATCCCACTGAACTGGGCAGGCTTCTGCAGCTTATTTTAGGTTGTGCAGTCAACTGTGAGAGGAAACAAGGTAGGCACTGCCTTAACCTGTTCAGCAATCAGCAGACCTTGACAAGTGATTGCTAAGGTGGAAGAGATGTAGAAACTTTTTTCTTATGTATCAGAAAGTCTCTATGCTTAATACATTACATGCCTATTCTGAAACTGGAGTTCACTTAAAAGGAAATGTGTGGGGAACTTCTTTGGATAAAACTCAAAACTTTGTTCAAGAGGGTTTAAAAAATAACCTAAAACATTTCAGGATAATTTGTACTTATTATAAGTATGTACCAAGACCTAAAACTTACTATTCAAATGCAAATCTAACAAATTAAATTAAAAACTTACGTTAGGAGCTGCCTCCTGTTTGTCTGCAGAGTCTAAAAATTGAATTGGTTATTTTTTGTCCCCGTACCAGAGCTCATGCTCCGTGCTCTGATGGCATTGCTGCTTACTCTGTTATGCAGAGTATTAATTTGTCCAGTTAAGAGTTTATGATCTCTTGTGTTTATACCATATTACTGGATAAAAATTCTGTCGGTTAACAGTAGTCCTCTGTATAAAAAGACCGCTACCAGTTCTGAAGGAGCTTTATGGATAATAGTTTCTTCTGGATCTTCCTGCAAACAGTTTGTCATGTTACTCAAGCTGTTAAGATGAACGTGGTCATGAGTCACTGCAAATTGTTTTTCACAGAACACATACAAAATATCATGACCCTTGAAGAGTCTGTTCAGCATGTTGTCATGACAGCCATTCAAGAGGTAGGTAACAGTTCACAGCCTAATGCTGTCAGCTGAGAGGTCCAAATATCTATTTGTTATCTTTGACCTTTGCTTGAATGAAAGAATTTACAGGGAAGAGTGTAAGTACTTTCCTAAATTATTTGGGAGGTTCAGGACCAAGGGGCCCCAGATTCCAACCAAGGGGTTTTGATTTTAGTCTCATGTGCCCAAACATACAACAAATGCTTAAGATTTTTCATTCCAGGCAAGAAGTGTATATAGTTGCCAACCACTGATTATACTGGAGTCAGGTTCTGAAATGTCCTAGTGTTATAGTCTTGGTCCCAGAATTAAGCAGATTGTGTCTGTGAGGCTGCACTGTTATGGAAGGACCATTCCAGCCTCTGACTTACAAGCTTGCAGCTGCATCTCTTCCATTCTTGTCATGGTGTGCTCCTCCTCCTGTTTTAATTTGTTCTTGGTTGGATCATCTTGGAGATCCAACTCACGGCTTAGCTCTGCAGTCACTCACATTCGTAAGCTTAAGGACTGAAGCAGAGTGTGGAGAGAGGCAAAAACTAAATAGTGACTTCGAAGAAAAGGTGGTGTGTAACTGTAACCTCATCAAGGTATGAGTAGAGTTGGTAATAAGCTTTGAAACTCAGATTTAAATTGACTGGATAGTCTTTAAAGCTGCAGGGGTCCTCTTGGTAGAAAGAAATCCATAAACCTCTTGTTTGTTGTCTGATTAATTAAACTTTCTGAAGAAGGTCTAGAAATAATACAGTAATTCCTGAGTGAGAAGTAAAGCCCTGTAATTATTGTCAGATACACTGTGTACCTCTTTGTACTGGAGATCAGTGAGAGCAGTGTTAATGTTCCCATTGTTTGCAATTAACGGGGCACAAAGAAGTGTGATAACTATTAATTTAATTGACTGAAATCCTGTTCTCTGGTTCACTCCATTTTAACTAGACTGGGGAATAGAAATAACTTCAACAGATCACAGATTCATCCAATAAGATATTACTGCTAACTTGTTTTTTTTCTGAGGGAGGAAGGGAGGGAGAGGTAAAAAACATAATCTTATTCTAGATTTGTTTAAATCCTTTACCAGTCATGAGGTGGGTTTTATTATTACTATTAAATCTCTTTTGACATATTGAAGGAATACAATGATACAGTGGAAAATACAGTTGGTACTCAGTAGGCAGTGAATTTACAGATATTTAACCTCTAACTTAACCTTTTTTCCCCGTGGCCTGTTCCTGTAGCTCATGAGCAAGGAAGTAACGAGTCCTTCCACCTGTGATGCATCAAGTGAAATGGAACAGCAGGTAACTGCCTAATACTTGTTGCTGTTGTAGATCAAGCCTGAACAATAAGTTGGTTTCTTGCCATCCTTTAAGTGAAGTAATGTTGTTTTTCAGTGCTAATTAAATAAGAAGTTATCTGCTGTTCTGTAGCTTCGTTAAAAAAAAAAAAATCATTGCCTGCTGTTTCATCTTCCTGCATGGGGTAAAACTGTGCCAGAAGAGGTGAGGGTACATCAAGGCTCAGCCATGCCAGGCTGAACACTTCAGGTTATTTTTAAGGGGTCATGAAAAGTCTTGATAAACTTAACACTACAAGTTACATATAAAATGAAACTTGACTTTACAAGTAGCTGCTCATAAAGGAGCGTCAATATTTCTATTCTAAGATGAAGGGCAGACATTTCTTTAACAGGCTGGGATTTGGAAATTGAGACCACATGAATGCTCCTGTATTTTGTTTTGTTCTGCCTTTAGCCCAAGTTACTGTGTTTGCTGTTTTTCAATAATTTATTTGTTACACGTTGCAGTCCTTGAGAAGACAAGTGAAATGAGCAGGGATCCTGATGTAACAGTGTATATATAGGTTTCTGTGTCAGTCAGTGCACCTGACATCCTTCTTAAACAGTTCATATAAGCAGTTAAGTTGTTTTATAAGCTACAACTGTGAGTGCTTTGGATATGGGCCACAGTGATTGACTGTCTTATTTTTTGAAAGCTTAAAAGAGCCTTGGAGGATCTTCAGGAAGCACTAGCAGAAAAAGAAGAGTTGGCACAAAGATGTCAAGAGCTTGATTTGCAGGTAAGAAACAACAAGTTGCTTATTGCTTTAATAAGTAGTGGTGCTGCTATTAAGATGCAGAAGTGAAGGGCAAAGTGAATTTTGCATTATTTAAATTTCTGTGAGAATTCTTCTGGGGGAAAAGCCATCATTCTGTACTCCAAAATGCAATTACCGGGGAACGTTTTTCAATTGAAGTGTAAACTGAGGTCCTGTGCCAGCTGTTACCTCAGAGCTTCTTTGATCTCTTAGCTTTGTTTACCTTTAGTAGCACGTAGCGTTAAAACAATGTTCTCATGGTTGTAAAAATTGCCCTTTTCATTTTTAATCACTGCTTCCTCTAGTCTGTTGTCCTGTGTCCAAAAAATCCAGTTCATGTAATAATCGGTCATTAGATTTAATCACAGGAAAATGGTGCTGTTTGAATAGGAGTTGATGAATGACTAAATTTTGAAATTTATCTAAAATTTGCTAACTTTTTCTCATGCACAATTGTAACGTGAAGGAACTACAGGATAAAATAATGGAAACTAATAGATCCTTGCTGACGTTTTCAAACCACACTAATAATAGGCCTATTTTTGTTTTTAATGGATATAGCAGTTAATCAAGTCACTCTTGAAAAAAAGTAGAGAGGACTTCATAACAAGAAAGAGAAATTTGCATTTCAATCAACTTTTTAAAGAAAAAAAAGAATCCATTTGTTACCCTTAAGTGTCATTCCTCTTTTATGGCACAATAGTCTGCGAATAGAAACAGTTTTATCTGGCAAGGCACTTCATCTCAAATTTGGCTCTGCACAAAGACAACATTTGGGTTGCAGATTCTTGGAACCAGAGGGCTGGACTGGCTGTGTGAGCATCTGAAAATGAACACCCACAAAAGCAGAGGCCAGTTTTATGTTTCTTACAGGCAGTGACAACTGAAAAAGTTGAATATTTGTATATGAAGTAGCTCAGAGCTAGCTGCCATGCCCAGGAATCTATTGGTGTAATGGAATTGATATTTAATTTTCTTTTTTCTTGAGGCAGCGGTAAGGCTTCCTAGTGAGAACAGAGATATAAAAGGAACAGAATCTACAGGAAAAGTCTCAGGCTTTCACCTGTCTCCCACAGACTTGTCTTCCCAGATTTCTCTATTAATTAATCATGGGTTATGCAAAGCCACTTGCTCATAATATAGTATGGGACAGGTGGAAGGTGTTTGAGGGAAAGGTACTTCTGAGTATAAACAGAGGAGTTAATGACACCACACTCTGTAATACTATGATCTGTGTTTAAAATCTCTTTATAATCTGTGTTGACTTTGACACCATTTCTGTTGTGCTAAAATAATAAAAGAGAAAACTATCAGGGAGGAGCTGAGAAAAGATGTAAAACTTGCTCTGACTTGTGCCATAGTTTGATTTTTAGGTTTTTTAAGTCTTGAGTTGGGAGATGTTTTAACATTATTCTTAAAGTCTGAATGTTGTACCTGCTTAAGGAGTGGCTAAACCTTGAACAGGAACTGTTTTGCTGAGCAAGGCTCAGATACGTTCTCTACTCACAGATGTTTGTGTGCATGTAAATAGTAAATGACATCTGATGTGTAAAAAGGAGTAAACCCAGAAAGCCAGCACCTAATGAAGTGATAGATTAATTACTGTTTGATTTTTATATCTGTTTGACTGATAGACTTTGAAGTTATGATCTCAAAGAAATTGTTTCTTAATATTGCATACTCTAGGTTGTATCTGTTTTATAATATTATGATGTGTTTTTTTAATTTTATTTATTTGAAGCCGTAATATTGACTGACGCTTCTCATTTAAACTAATTCTTAATAAATTCACTTGTAAGGTCTCAGTCTTCCTTGATATTTTCCAAGAATATAAGAAAGGTAGGTTTACTTTCTGATTCAGGAAAACGTAACCCAAAAAGCATATTGTCCCTGTTTAAATGCCAGTTGACTAACACATGCTACGTGCTCGTGTTTGACAGGACGTTAATTTTAACACAACAACTTTCACTAGAAAAACTGTAAAGGTTCTATCCTCTTAATCCTTCCCCATTTTATGGCTGTTAATATACTTCCAGTGAAGTGTTGTACCCTCATTTGCTTAGCTGTGAGCACCCAGTATCTGACTGTTGCCCAGTGCATGCTCTCTCTGAAGCTGGCCGGGTTTTCTTTTGCGTGTGTGCTTACGGCGCCTGAAACCGCTTCGGAACCCGCAGCCATTCACTGCTGAGCACGGCAGTCCCTGGGTGTGCTGGCCATGCCATCCTGCTGCTTATTGTCCAGTACAAGCAAGATGGAGAGTAACCTTTGCACCAGTTTTGGAGTTTTTTGTACGGCGTCCATGGTGTTTTTAATCAAAGTACCAGTTCCTCTCCATATCACTTTGTGTGCCTTTACCGTGGTTTCAGTTACAAAAAATTGTCTTTTTTTTTTTTTTTAAGAGGGACTTTTCCTTTAGTGCTTCATAACTGTCATACACTAAAGCATCTGTATGCTCAAGTGTGCTCTGTAAAGCTACATTCTAAAATTTCTAAACGCTCAACTTTTTTCACAAACTAATTTGGTGACGTCCTGCTGCCTTGCTTTAGTTCTTTGGACAGGTCTTACAGTGTTGATGCTGTTTTATCTGTATTAGGTAGCTGCTCTCCAGGATGAAAAGAACAGCTTGATGTCAGAAAATGAGATTATGAATGACAGACTAGAGCAATTAGACGACTCTCTTGATGATCCAAATACTGTGGTTGCTAAAAAGTATTTTAGTGCACAGTTGCAGCTGGAACAATTGCAAGAAGAAAACTTCAGGTATTAAATTATTTCCTTCAAAAGTCCTCCATTTGTCTAATATATCCTGAGAATTTCTGGTACTCTTTTGGGATTTTTCATCTCAATTTCTTTTGCATTAAAAGCTTTCTAGTATGCGCTGTATAAGCGTATTTTAAAGACAGTCCTTATATTTTTTACAAGTAAAAAGTCCCTTTTTAAATATTACTTTGTAATTGGCATAGCCCTCTGATACTTCAAATGAGGGGAAGGAAGGCAGAAAATGAGTGCTGAAGCGATTTGTGTGTAAACAAAACAAACCCCAACTCCCATAACACCATCACATCTCTTTACTGTACTGTTTTCTTCCACATATTAGTCCTTCTCTCTGGGATACACAGTGGGGGAAAAAAATCACTTTTCATGTGATCCCTTGATACTGCTGTGGTAGATTTGTGGTAAACAATTCATTTTGATTTAACAGGTAGACAGTATGATGTTCCATGTTTACAGTACCATTTTTCTGGTGACTTAATAGTTTGCCTTTGTCTTATTTTTAGTAATTCTAGCACTAAATGAGAACTGTGTAATAACAAAGTGTTCCTAACAGAGTTCCTGGGTTTGATCTGGTAGGCTTGAAGCTGCAAAAGATGATTATCGTGTCCATTGTGAAGATCTAGAAAAACAACTGATTGAACTGCAACATAGAAACAATGAGCTGACCTCCCTGGCAGAAGAATCCAGAGCCTTGAAAGATGAAAATGATATTCTTAGGTATGTTGTAGGGGGAGCTGCACACACACACATTAGGAGGATTTAATGACTGAATCCAAGGCTTTGTATTTAACAAGATTTTTTTTTTTTGAGGTGTTACTTCTGCAGATCTTACCTAAATGAGATCTTTGACAAAGCAGAGATGAAGTGGAAGCTTTCAGGCAAACCTCTGTTTGACAAGAATAACACATGGAATTAATTAAAGCAGAATTAATGACAGAATTGATGCTTCTTCATGTGAGATGGAAAGCTGAAGTTCTAATGTAGGAAAGCATATATACAGATAGAATTTTGATACAATTTTGGTGTCAGCATTCTAGGCCAGATTTAGGTTAGGGAGATCATTAACAAAATGAAGATGAAATACAAAGTAACCTTCATGAGAATTTAAGGTTACATTCCAGCTAGTGTAAACTATAAAATACCAGGCCACTTAAGAACTCACACTGTGAAAGCAGGTCTGCTATTCATGAAATAGCATCAATAAAGCAGAAAGAAAATTGGTTTCAGGGGCTTAACTTACAGTGGTTCTTACCTAACCATATGAAAATCTTAACTATAGATTTTTTTCCATAATTTTCTTGTGCCAGTTTTTAATGATATGAGAATGCTGATATTAAACACAGATATTAAACTGAATTTGAAATTTATGATTTTCTTACTATGTAGATTTTTAATGATAAGCTGATAATTCTTGGCCATATCTGCTAATGATCATTCTCATAGTGCAATTATGTTCTCATTATGTATAATCCCACAATGAGAATACCTGTGTGGTTTTCCTTCCCAGGTACCAGCACTTTGAGATGATTATTTAGCACAGGATATGGTGTATTTACATTGCACCCCACAGAATTCCCTCGGGGTATTTGACACACTAACCCTTGCTCATACTTCTTCCATACGACTGTCAGTCTTATTCCCACTTAAACCCTGTGCTGATTTTCAATTTTTATGAGTAAGTTTACATTGATTATACATGTAAAAATAAAGCAGTAAGATGTAACTGCTGCTAAGCGTGTTGCATCTCTCTTTGAAAATAGCTTGCATGCTCGTGACAGCAGAAGTGGGCTTTTGTAAGCTTTTGAAGAGACATACTCTGTGTTCTAATCCTGTTCATACTTTAAGGGCTACTGCAGACAAGGCAAGCAAGCTGGAATCAACTGTGGAAGTGTATCGGAAGAAGCTGCAGGATCTGAACGACTTCCGCAGACAGGTCAAGTCGCTGCAGGAGACCAACATGATGTACATGCACAACACAGTCAGCCTGGAGGAGGAGCTGAAGAAAGCCAACGCAGCACGAGTCCAGCTGGAGACCTATAAACGACAGGTGAGGCCACACTTATACTGGAAACATTAATTTTTCCTCAGATACCTGGGAATAGCTTCATGTAACAGCTCATGGGCTTAGCCTGCGTCATCCCCTTAGAACTTCTTATTTGTGAAAACTCTTTCATACGCTGCCACTCACTTCTGGGGTTTTCCCTCTTTGTTAAACTGGCAAGCGTAACTGTGGTTGCACTCTCAACTGATGTGAGAGTCCATGGTTTGCAGACTTTTTTTTTTTACTCTCTTCTGGGAGAGGTTGTTCAACTATTACTGGGATCATTTGCATGGAATCACAGAATGGTTTGGGTTGGAAGGGACCTTCAAGATCATCTTTTTCCAACCCCCCTGTCATAGGCAGGGACACCTTCCACAAGACCAGGTTGCTCCAAACCCTGTCCAACCTGGCCTTGGACACTTCCAGGGATGGGGCAACCACAGCTTCTCTGGGCAACCTGTGCCGGGGCCTCACCACCCACACAGGGAAGAATTACTACGTGCTATAACACCTAAATTTTCTCTCTTTACAATCTGAACCTATTCCCCCTTGTCCTGTCACTACGTGCTTATATTCTTATATTTCTTCCTGGAAATGTATTTTAAACTGTAGTTTTATCTTAATTTCAGTAGTAGTTAAAAGAGAGAATTAAATATAAAGAAAACCCCAAACCAACCAACAAAAAAAAAAACCCAAGGCACACAGGCTCCTGTCCCATCTTCCCTCCCCTAAGCTTGAGGGACCAACTGTTTTATTTTGGCTGAACTGAACAGGAGTGACTGTTTTAATAGAGTTTTTAGAAGTAGCATCTTGCAATATTCATACAGTGTTTTTATGAAAAGGTCCAAGAGCTTCATAACAAACTGTCTGAAGAATCGAAAAGAGCTGACAAGCTGGCATTTGAAATGAAGAGACTTGAAGAAAAACATGAAGCTTTAATCAAAGAAAAAGAGGTAAGTCTCTTTAAGAGAGTTTATTTGAGCACCTAATATCTCTCTCAAATGCTCTGCTGGAGGAAAATCTTGGAATTAGTGTCTGCATAAAAATTATGTGTGTATACACATATAATAAAGAATCGTAGAATCATCCAGGTTGGAAAAGACCTCCAAGATCATCAAGTCCGACCTAAAATGTGCACGTGTCAGTATTATTCCTCATTATTGTTATTTGCTTTTAAAATGGAGCAGTTTGACTTAATTCCACCTGAAATCTGTCTTGTTAGAGACTGATAGTGCAGTGTGATGCGTTAAAAGAGACAAACGAAGAGCTCCGGTGTTCACAGATGCAGCAGGATCACCTGAGTCAAACAGGTATTTTGTTGTACCTTCAGAGGCTTTTTTATTTGTATTAGAGATTTCTTTGGGTGTGTTAAATTAAACTTCCCATGTGATTTCAGGTGGATCTCGTGTTAAAAGCCATGAGAATCTTGCTGCTGAAATTCTGCCAGTGGAATACAGGTGAGACCAAAAGGTAGAGGTTGTTTTGGGATGTTCATGGGTGGGGCTTGATGCTGCCTCCGGGAAGGTTCATGACTGTATCCCAATTCCTGCTTTGCGTCCATGATGCTTACTCAGACCCCCATGTAGCTGTTAATTATTGTTTTCCTATACTACAATTAATTTCTTTCTTAAAAGCATATTAGATTGCTGTAAATAAATCTGGGTTTGGAGTGACAATTTAAAACTCTGCTCATATCTCTTACAATTTGCAAACATCACAATATTTTAAGTTACCTTGTAATAAAAAATTGCATTGTTACCCCAATTATATCATTAAGCAGAACTTGATTTACTCACTTTAAGGTTGGGAGAGCGAACAGGAATATTACTTCTTCCTCTTAGTCACCTTCTTAATTAACAGTGACTTTTTTTTTTTTTTATTCAGAGAAATGTTTATTCGGCTCCAGCATGAAAATAAGATGCTCCTGTTGAAACAGGAAGGGTCAGAAAATGAGCGTATTGCAGAGCTCCAGGAACAGCTGGAGCAGAAGCACCGGACAGTGAACGAACTGGAAACTGAGAAAAGGTGAAACTACATCTTACAACACAGCAAAAAGTGATTTCTGGAATTTCAGGGTGGCCTTGTGGCCTGTGTCTGTAGTGTAGCACCGTGTAGGAAGCTAGGTACCTTTACTGTCACCACTAACTGTAAATGAGGTGTTGCTTTTAGGACACTTCTGTTAGTTCTGAGTGATTCTTGGAAGTAGACCAAGAATAGATATAAACTCTGTTTCTAGAAATTCAAACTGCTAGACCGTGGGATATGGTCTGAATTTCTCTATCAGTTAATGCTGAAAGCAGTTTATTAGAATGTGAGAATTTTGGTAATTAAGGTTTCTCAAAACTTAAAACAATTTTAAGTATTTCACTATAAAATGTTGATTAAAGCTCCATGTGCTTGTTTCAGCAGAAGTTCAAGTCCAACTAAAAATCAGGTTTTTTTGTGGCTTAAGTCCTGCTGGGTAGACCCTCTGAAAAACCATTATCCAGACCTGAAACAGAAAAATTTGTCAGTGATGTATTTAGATGACCAGTAACTGTCTTTTCTTCCTAAAAGGCTGAATGAAGAGCGTATTGGGGGATTACAGCAGCAGATTGAAGATCTGCAAAAGACTTTGCAGGAGCAGGGATCCAAGACTGAAGGAGTAAGTAGAAGCTCAGGCTTCTTGGCCTTAAACACAACACACCAGTTTTGTTTTAAGTCCTTCAGTGTAACATCAAGTCCTTCGCTTAGATGTGCAGCTTATTTTTCAGGGTGTCTGAAAAACACCCCGCACCAACTATATTTCAATTGAAAAGCTCATGGCTTTATGTGATTCCTTTCCTCCACCTTCTTTAAGGAGCTGTAACTCTTCTACCTCCTATATTTAGTTTTATCATTCTATAGTGGTATAATGAGAGGGAGAGCTTTAAAGAAAAGGCTGCTGCAGTTGATTTTCTGTGCAATGCAAAAAAATATGAAATAGTTACAGAAATGCAGTTTCCTTGGTATTTATTTGCTTTGACATACTTAGTTGTGCTAAATATTCTTGGCTGATTTGTTAGAGCACTTTTAATATTGCATGGAATGAAATACTGAAATATAACTGAATTTTAACTCTCTCCTTTCATAGTCCAGCAACCTGAAGCAGAAGTTGGCAGCACACATGTAAGTAAGGCACATGCATCCACCACAGCTTATTTATGCTAAATACAGCACAGAAACTGCTTAAATCTTTGCAGGGATATCTTGTTTTTCTAAGATACTGGTTTGAAAATCCTGCATAAAGTGAGTAAATTGTT
Organism: Oxyruncus cristatus; assembly: GCA_013399855.1. Lineage (NCBI taxonomy): Eukaryota > Metazoa > Chordata > Aves > Passeriformes > Cotingidae > Oxyruncus > Oxyruncus cristatus. Next base: position 2,343,878 of record VXAY01002647.1, read on the forward strand.
GGTGTTCTAGTTTTGTCTGCTCTGATCATGATGATCTGGTAATACTAGTAACAGTGTCTTAACCATCACACCAGCATTTTCAGTGTTCTGATTCTACAACAGACTACTAAAACCATCACTGTTACTGGGCTTAAAACATATTCCATTCTTCTGAAAAGCTTCCATCCTCTCAGCACATGTACTTCCTGCTGAGGAGCTGCTAGAGGGGTTTAATTGTTCATTTTTTCCTAATTTTACATAAATGAGACTCAATTCAGGAGTCACAACTTTTATGGTTCTTCAAAAACACGTAGTAATGTTTCTACTTAAATTCAGAAGAATTACCAGAGCTTAAAATAGTTCTTTAAGCACTTCTGCCATCAAGTTTCAGCCCTCAGCTCTTAAAAGTGCATGGAATTATTTGTGAGCTTAATCCTTAGTCCAGTCTTTCATTCATAGGGAAAAGTTGAACGAAGTTCATGATGAGTTGCAGAAGAAAGAGGCTGATCTCGCAGAGCTCCAGCCCGATGACAGCCAGAACCGTGAGTTGTTTTGTGGTTTTTGTTTTTTGTTTTTTGTTTTTTTTTTTTTAATAAGACTAAGTTAAGTGTCTTCTGAAATGATTCCCATAGCTGCTGGACTATGGGATACTTGTCTGGATAGGGGTTTCTGCTACAGCTTAGCTTTAAATGTGAAATGGGGTGTGTGGAGGGAATTTTTCTTGTGCCTGCTGGTGGGCAAGGAGAGGGCCCTGGGGGCTTAGTTTTGTTGCACAGCACTCTTCCAAGTGGGAATTCAGGGTCAGGTTGGACAACTGAGGCAAAAATCATAACTTGGAGAACTCTGTAGTAACCAGAAGGTTTATTTGGAGAATGTTGAAATCAAGGGAACTCAGAAGCCTTGAAAGTACCACATCTGTTTTTATTTTGTATGTCTTTGTTGGTAATTTCTGTAAACAGCCCAGAAGATTGGAGAGCTGGAAGCAGCTTTACGAAAAAAAGATGAGGATATGAAAGCAATGGAAGAAAGATATAAAATGTACCTTGAGAAAGCAAGAAATGTAAGTGGCATATTTCTGAACATACACATTCCTCCCTTATAAGTTGTTAAACAGATGGATTTGAATGTGTGTGTCCCCACCTCCCAATGAAAAATGGCCTTTTTAATCAAATTGCTCAACTGCAGTCAGTCAAGTGTATGAGAGAATGGGGTTTAGACTGAACATGAGGTACATTAATGATTCTTTTGTATCCTTTGGTCTCTGTTAACAGTGTAACAGCATAGTTTTCATCATAGACTGGGCACTGGTCAGGGAATTATTTCCATATATTTGCCATATTTCTGAGCAGATGAGGTGCAGAGCTGTTGAGAATCAAACCTGACTTGTTATGCTCTTGTTTTGCCTTATGCAGGTGATAAAAACCTTAGACCCCAAGCTAAATCCAGCATCAGCAGAAATTATGTTGCTCAGAAAGCAGATACTGGAGAAAGACAAAAAAATTGAAGCACTAGAGGTAAAAATTTGACATATATTTAATAGTAACTTGTAATGTGTTCTGTCCTGGTATTAGGCAGTCAAGATACTGTTTCCTAATGATTCAGTAATGATTCAGGATTTATAGCTTGGCTGAAATTCTGAAAGGATTGTTGACAGTAGTCCCATCAGAAAAATTGAGGAAATGCATTCAGGAATTGCATACAGCAATATTGATGGGACTAGTTAAATAGTTACCTGGGCAAATGCAGAATTTCTCAACACAGATGAGTAGGCTGATAGGTCTGACTATATAAATGCTGTGGCCTCAGATTGCTTTTATGCAAGTTGTACGAAGTGTATTATATAACAGCAATTCAGTAACACGTGAAGAGTAGTCAGCCACTGGAAGTACATTTTTGCCTTTTCAGCTGGAAAGATTACTAAATTATTTATATACTTTCTGATACACCCCACACAAACCCTCAGAGTATATTTCTAAGTTGTTCCTGTGTTTCTAACTGCAGCGTGTGTGAAGTTTAGCCTCTTTGAAATAGTCTGATAATTTATCTCTCAGTCTTTGATGGAAGTATTTTTATTTATACTTCTGAGCTTTCTAGTTATTTTGCATATTGAAGCATTTCTGCTGCCTCTGTTTCACTCAATGGGCTGTAGTAAGTTTATGCAGATAAAATTTGTGTTTTAACTGAGCTCCTCTTCCCTCCTGTCTCCTTGTAGAACGAATACAAACTGGCTAAGCTACGTGATTATGAGGAAAAGCTAATTGTAACTGCATGGTATAACAAGGTGGGTCAAAAATTCATTTGTTGGGGTATCAGAAAAACGTATTTTGCTAAATGTGATAGTTACATTTTAATCTAAGAAATACAGTAAAAGAGTTTCTGTGTGCATACTAAATAGGGATGAGCTTTGTGTATGAAAGATGCCAGGGTTTTTTCCTTCTGTTTTTGCTGTTATTTAAGTTGTTGTTTAACTGTTTTGCAGAGCCTGACTCTGCAGAAGCTGGGTATGGAATCAAGGCTGGTTGGCAGCAGTGGTGCCTGCAAAGATGGGCCTGGACGCTCCTTCCTGGCTCAGCAACGTCACGTCACCACCACCAGGAGAAATCTCACTGTTAAAGTACCAGGGGCAACATCTGATTAAACCACAAGGACCATGAGGAAAACTTACCTGCTAAAGTGTCCTTAAATGTTTTATAGCTTCCACTTTACTTGATGAAAGAGGAGGTTAGAACTGGGCAGCTGCAAATTCAACATCAGAACTGTCAAGAAGTGATTCATTGGAGCAGTGGTGTGTGTAGAAGGTAGCATGTAGTTTTCCAAGTAGATTTGATAAGTGCAGTACCTATTTACAAGCACAACTTAAAAGATTTATATTTGCCTTCAGATTATATTGTAAATATGCAATTTGGCACTATATATTTAAAACTTTATTTAATGGCTTTGGGTTAGAAAGTTGACTTTTATAATGGGAAGATGTTATGCAAAAATGTACTTCAGGAAACTGGCAATATTGAGTGTTTTTGCTGGGCTCTTCTAAAAATAGATTTAAAAGATTGGGACCATGTTTTAAAAAAATACAATTTTTTTTTTTTTAGAATAGAAAGTACAATTTTAAATGCAAGAAGATACTTGCACTTATAGAAAAAGAAAATAAAGGTATAATACCAGTACATAAGACAGGATTTGTTTTGTGAGAAGCAGAATTACTCAGTTTAGTAAAAAAAAAAAAAAAAGCTTGTGTATATACACACTAAAGAAAACCTGTCTTTAAGATGCTGAATTCACTTAAGCCAAAAAAGCTTCTCTTTTCTTGTGTAAGAGAAAAGCTACAATAATAATAATAATTCAGAAATCTGGGCTGTATTTTGAAGTCTGGCATATTCATATACTGCATTTATTTGCAGAAAGGGGATTAGGTGGGAAGGAGCCCCATTTATTTCAACCTATTTATACAACCCTGTGCATGGAAATTAATTTTCCTTTTTTAAGTGTAGTTTCACTTCAGTTATTCTCAACTGACTGTACTAGGCAGAGGAATGAAAGATGGCTTTGATAGTTGTTGGCAGGGAGAGAAGTGCGTAAACTATACGAGTGTGATAGAAGGTGAAAAGGGGATTGATACCTGAAATTTGTGTGCAGGAAGTTGCTGTCTTTCACAAGATTTGTCACTTTATTTTCCAAATGTCTTATTTCTGTTGTGAGTTGTATTTTTAGGAAACCTGTCAATGTCTGTTCTTCTTTGCAGACTGTCTAAAACAAATTCATTATGCCCGTAGTTCAATGAAATAAAATTGCAGCAGCCTGTAAAATTAATACACTTAAACTAAGTATTGGAGGGTGGTGTACTAGAGCATCACCTAATATCAGACTCAACCACATTTGTGAATGAAAACACACCCGTCTCACCATCTTTGATTTGAGAGCAGGATTCAACTTTGCAGAATTTAAGACTTGAATTATTGAATTTGGGTAGTCTTTCATTTTACATGCCTCTCACTATGACTTGTCCTCTCATTTCTTCCTTCCCCAACATCTTGAATTTTTTATTGGGCATTGCATGCAATGCCGGGGAAAAGGCAAGTATTAATTTCTAATACTTAGGGTTGTTTCTTAGTTGTGGTGGTTGTTTTACAGTGCTGTACATTTAGGCATTCAGCAGATTTCCCCTTCAAAAGGCATTGTTTAAAAGCCAGTCCCATGCTACATATGTTGTGAGAGCAGAGAACGTGCCAGACAAGTGGCTGTTGGAGAGTTTTGCCTGCCTGGTGCTGTTCTTTGGGACTCTCTGCTTGGACTACCTCTTGGGGTTTCAGGTCTTTTATTGCTGCAGTGATATTAGTGGAGTTTGTGTTTTTAAGATACAGTTGCTTGTTCACTCTGCAGGTAGTGTGGGAGGTGGTGGTGAGCAGTGGAGCAGGAGATTCAGTCTTAGCAAGATGCTTACGTTCCTAAAGCCTGGTCTGTGGTGTGGTGTTGTGAAATGTGAAGCTGTCACTGATGGTGTTGAGTGGGTCTCTTAACCCTCGTTCTTTGCAGCATGGAAACTTTCATGGATGTCCGTCAAACACTCATCTAGTTTGTAGGCTTGATGCATTTGTTGTACTTCTCACAGTAGTAGAGCTGTGTCAGTGTCTGTCAGGTGCTGAATAGTGACAAACCCGGAGCAAATGTCTTTGACTTGTACTTCTCAAAACTGCAGACCCTGGGACCAAAAATAAGTGAGAACCTCCCTGTCATTTAATTGGAAGTTTGTCTTCTGACTAGTGGTGGAAGAATTTCAACCCCATCTACAGGCAGGGATCAGCCTTTTTCAGGGCACATCTGTCCCTGATGTGCTAAGTACATCATAGTCTTGTTGGGGTTGCCAAAAATTAATCAGGTTTTCAGACATTGGATGAAATGTTGCTTATTTGGGACTTTTCCAAACTGTTAGAAGTTAAACCTGTGAATATAACTCAAGGGTTTCTTTGGGATTGAGAACCTGTTTAAGAGCAGCTGTTCTACAACTGGTAAAACTTGGGTTACGTCTTATGAATGAGGAACTGATCTTTAGAAATAAATATTGGATTATAAGCCATGGTGGTGTGTTCACTTCAGCTCATCTGGCTGTGCAGGAAGGACCATTAGATGAGTATAATTTTAATGTTTGCTTCATTCATGTCAGACAAAAAAGCTACTAATGCCATTGCTGTGTTACAGCCGAGTTGTATCCAACATGTAGCAGCAGAGCTCTGTCAGTACATGTCCTTTTATGCACCACTGCTGAGGCAGGACGAAGAAAGAGGCTACTTGTTGTCTCTGCTGCAAGATGAATTCATACCCTCCCAGCAGCACAGTTAGGAACACATCCAAATATAAGGTGAAATCACTGAATACTGCTGAAGTTAAACAGCATTATTAGTAATTTAGCCAGTTTCCAGTAAAACGGGTAATAGAGATCCAAAGAAACAACAAATATGTTCTGATTGACATATCATTTGTTAATTATTTTTTATATAAGATTACTATGGAAGAGAAGTGTTTTATAGCAATAATACAAATTCTGGACTAGTGAGTTCTTTTACTCAAGATGGGTCAGGCAGCAGTTTTGAGAAGATTCTTTTGCAACAACTTTATTATAGTGGATTAAGAAATATTCACTGAAAATAAATTCACCTGATTTTTTTTTGTTAATTAAAATATATATATGGGTATTTTATTTTATATGATATACACTTACTTGGAAATAAGTAATATAAGCAATACTGATGTTCTATTTAGGTAGCCATAAATAGATTAGAAATTAGAAAATAGAAACAATTGTTTAAGAGTTGGTAGTGTCAGTACAGTAGTTTTCTTATGTGTTTCTTTTTTCCCTTCCCCTACTGCTAGAGTTAAGGTTTTCAGTGTATCAGTGTCTACATCTTCTGTTTAAAACAAATGTAAACACTGTTTTGCATAGAACTTGAAAATTGCACTAATTTTTAAACTTTTGGTTTTATTTTTTTCTTTGGAAAGAGTTCTTTTATATTCACATAAAGATTTTTAAAATGAATTCTTTGGTGTCTTTATTCCAAGGCATGCATTTAATGGTCCCTAGTTGATGTAAGTATCTGTATTTCTGGGCAACACATGACCTGGGGCAGCATGTTGATACATTTATATCATGTAAAATGTCATGTGCAGGATGCATAACGTGTATAATGAGAGTATGGATGTAATGAGTTGTGCTGCCTTTCCCTCCTCAGTTCTTTCCTGCTTAGATTTCTGCTCCCACCCAAAGCTGGTTCCCCCTGCTCAGCCTGCAGTCAGTCATCTCAGAGCTGGGCAAGGCACCCTGGAACTGAAAAGCCTAAACCCTACTACAGCCAAACTGTCAGGTGACTTCAGGAATTGCTTACTGCTACTGAAGGAGGGGAGGGTCTCTGCCTGTTGGCAGCCCTTCCTGAGAGGACACAGAACAGGTACCTCTCTAAATCACTGCTGTTATTTGGAACAGGAAGCTGATTGCCCTCTGCAGCCTGCTTTGCGGGTCATTTCTGTGCTCCATTGTTAGTCTCACTATCAGCTTTCTTGTTCCCTGAGCTCCAACCCCAAGCCAGAAGTGATGCTGGGAAAGAGCAGGCAGCCTTCAGCCCTCCAGAGGGAAGACCTGAGGATGAGGACCTGTGATGCCTCAGTGTGGAAGGGCTTTTGCACTGGCAGAAATCCTGGTGAGCATGAAGTGAACAACCAGATACAAAAGAACTGTTTTTCCTGCTTTCTGAGACTGGATGTAAAAGCAATTTCAGGCACTGAAGAACAAACTGTGCAGATGTGTGTCTGAGGGAGAAAGGAAGGGAGGAGGCACTCAGCTGTGCAGGAAGCCTGAGCTGAGCTGCAGGATGTGCTCAGCCCTGACCCTGTTTACTGATGGCTTTTCTGGTAGGTTCTGAAGAGCCAAGCACAGCAGTGGGAGGTTTGTATGTTTGTGAGAAGGGTGTCCCTGGAGGGCAGGTGCAGGAAGAAAGCCCCGAGTGCAAAGACAAGGACTTGAGGTAACTGTATGTGGGAGATGGTTTTGGTGGAGGGGCAAAATATTCGAGAAGCCTGTGAGGTATGTTTTTCTCTCAGAGTACAACAGAGGCCTGGGGAGGAGGGGGGAGGAAGCTTTTGGATATAGCAGCAGCTTAGGAAAGGAAATGGGAATCTGAGCCAAGCGTTGGGGAAAAATAAGTACCACAAGAGTCAAATGACACCTGTGAACTGGGAGTGCTTTGAAAGTAAAGCTGCGCACAGCAGAAACTTGTCACTGCTCCCCTGTCCTGTTCCCAGTCAATTCCAGGCACGCAGCCCACTTCCAGCCGTCCCCTTCTGCTTCTCCCAAGAAAGGAAAAGAAAGGATGTAAGGTCTAGAAAGTCAAATAGACTTTCTTGTTTCTGCTGTCAAGGGAAGGTGTGGGAGCCCCGGGCCAGCAGCAGGTGGAAGGGCAGCTGGCATGGGGAGAGGAGGTGTTGAGAGCTGGGGTTGGGAATGACCAGGTTTGCACTAGAAGTGGGATGAGACAAGTCTCCTGCACTTTATAAATGGATTGGTTTGGGTTCCCACCATGTGTTATCGTGTCTCCCCCTTATGGATCTGCAAAACAGCTTTGAGTGCCAAAACCAGCATCTTACTCCAACCTCTTGCTTCCACCTGGCACAGAAAATCAGAGGTGGCAGAACCTCCTCACCAAACCCTGTGCTTGATGGAGCCTTGCCAGAAGCTGTGTTCACTTGGGAGAAATTTGCTTCCTCTAGGAACATGTGAGCAGTACTCCAGGGAAAATTGAGAATTAACAGGAAAAGATTGCTCTCTCCCCATTTCCTCAGCAGGTGAGCAGGGACTGGAGGTGTGTGTTACCAGTGCTGTGCTGCTTTCCTGCCAGGCAGCCCAGGTCCCGCTCCCAGGAGCTGCAGCTTCTCCAGCCTGGAGGCCTCACCAGGGTCCTGTGGTGCAGCCATTACCCAGTCAATGCTTTTACTGGTGTTAACCATCACTTATGAATCTTGGGACTGTTTCACCTTGCATGTGATTGTTTGAAATAGTAATTTATTGTTCGTGTTTTTCAAGGGACCCTCTTTCTCATTAGAATCTTGAGTGCATCATGTGTTGCTGGAGCTTACCCCTCTGCCCCTGGACATACTCAGGGATGCTGGGCAGGTAAACAGGGAGGATTTTGAATATCGTAATTCCAGTTTACTTGTGCTGTGAGGGTCATTTTATTTCCATCAGTTCATTGGAATTGGCTCTGCTGTTACAGTGCTACCCTCCTGCAATGCTGCAGCAATGTGGGGCAGGCCAAAGGCTACTGCCAGTGCTGGACATGGCCTGTGTTGCTCTTCATTTGCAGAATACTTCATGCCAAAAGTGTTTTGGCAAACATTTATTGATGCTTAAGACAAGAGGTGTTAGTGACTTTTTTTTTTAGAGGAATACATTTCTGTAAAATGTTGATGAATTACGGCTTGTATTAGGGGCTGGTATTGCTCTTCAACTGTACACAGCCACAGCCTCTACACTGCAATCCCTACAGTGGTCCCTCATTTTGCCAAGGTGAACTATGGCCATCCATTGTAAAATTAGCAAGGCCCCAAACCCCTCATTTATTTACAGTGCTATAGGGCCTGACAGTGCTCTGGCAGCTCCCAGACTGATGACCTTTTTCATGGCAAATGGAGCGCAAGGTCTACCTCTAGAGGAAATCATTTAGCAACTACTTGAAAAGAAACAAACTGCCCTGCCTGGAGCCCAGGGGAGCTGTTGAGGGCTTGTTTTCAGCACTCCTGACAAAGGATTTTCCCGGTGAGGACGGTAGCCAAGGCTTCCCTACCGAGGCACAGCACAGATCTTGTAGGGCTGTGGGGCCATGGCGATGCCCATCACGGGCTGGAGGCTGAGCGTGGTGTCCGGGGGTGCCTGGAAGGTGAATTTCTGGAGCAGAGACGTGAAGAAGAGGAAGAGCTCGGAGCGGGCCAGCACCTCGCCCAGGCAGGCGCGCTTCCCTGCGGAGACAGCAACCCACGGCATCCTCAGACTGAGCTTTTGCTGCTGGAAACACTTCTGTCTTCCCTTAGGACCATGGTCCCTGATCCCTTCCCAGGATGAGTTTTGCAGCCCCAGCTGAGAAGGTGTGTGATGCTGGTATGGGAAACAGGGGTGCGAAAAGCCACCTCCCCAGGGAAGCTGCTGGCTGGGGTGGCAACAGTCAGGCCCCCAGTGAGCTCAGCCATGTGGGAGCAGGAGCACAGAGCGATGCTTCTGCCCTGGTGAAGGTGTTCCTGGGGTCTCAGGAATTATCAGGGGCTTTTATTCATCCTCATTCCCTTCTCTGCATTTAAAAAGAGAGACAAGAAAGGGCTCTGAGGGTGTGTGTGGTGCTTTGGGTTGACTGCATGGCCACTGTTGGAACGGCACCTCCCGACCATATCTGCTCTTTCTATCTGGGGAGTTGGAAACCTAAGCCAGGTGCCTCAGCACGAAAAGACCACAATTCAGCAAATCCTACCTATAGAAAATGCTAGAAAATACTCCCTTTTCCAGAACTTCCCATCCTTCAGGAAATGCCTGGGGTTAAAAGTGTCGGGGGTTTCCCACTCATTCTTGTCAAACATCACAGAGGTTGTATTTATTGTTAAAACAGTGCCCTAAGAGGAGAAAAAGAAACATAGATCACATTTTCGGTGGCACTGACAGCAGGGGGGGCAGCTTTATCTTCCAGTCTCTCCATG
>VXAY01002648.1:0-93835 GCA_013399855.1 Oxyruncus cristatus
TTCTTCCTTCCTTCCTTTCTTTTAATGTTCTCTAGAGTTATGATGATTGCTTAATTTTGATATCAAGTGGAACTTCAAGGAACTGGAAGTGAAAGTTGGTGGGAAATAATGAACAAAAATCTTACCTTTTAAATGTTTCTGCACTTTTATTCATTGGGAATAAAGCTGGTAACCAAAGCTAGTTGAAAGATTTTCAATGCAGTAAAAATGTCATGGGGCTCTATAATCAATCTGCAGATGTAGAAGGTATTAAGATTGCAGTGACCAACTAATTACTTTTAGAACAGTATTTCTTTGGGTGAATTGCTCTGAGACTCTGACTGGGTTTTAATTGGGATGAAGTCTTTGCCTTGAAGTGGTTCAGTCAAAATGTTAGTCATATGGCAGCATTTATGTGTAATACAGCAGTGACTGTTTGCTTTCGACTGTATTGGTGGGCTAGAAATTGAATTGAAACTTCAAGAGTAATAGGTGCTATTCTGTCTTAACAAGCATTATTTGAAAGATTATTTTATCAAAGACATTTAAAAAATTTCTTTCTGGCTTGATGTCTTCCATCCTCGTGTAAAACTTTAATGTTCTGTGTGTTTGATCAAACTTACCTCACTGAAAACAGAAGGCTTGATATTTCCTTAACAATCACTCATAGCCATTTACTAGGTTCAATTGCAAGCTGCAAAGGGTAATAATAGCAATAAAAGTGAGAGGTGAGATTATTTTCCAACAACTGTATGTCTTTCTGAAAGGAAGAGTTATGTCAACAGCCGCTGGGTGTTAGTCATTTGCTTATTTCAACAATGTTCTCAGTGGTGCCTTAAACAGTCATCGCTTTTTAGCAGCAAATGGGGCAGTCTTCAGCAAGCCAATGTATCTAAATCACTCAAAAGACCTATTATCTCTGTAACAGCATGTATGGATAAGCACACTGCTAATAACCGTGCCTATCCTGTTGTGTGTGTTAGCCCAATTTTCACAATGTGTCAGAGAGGAAGGAAACAAATCGATGGTTTTCACTTGAAGCTGAAATATTTAAGGATAATTGAATAGCACCTCTTTCTGTTACTGTAGTTTTCTTCCTCCGTAAGTAATTGAATGGGCAGATAGGAAAGCAGCATAGATAAAACAAAAAGCTCTAGTTTAAAAGAGGTCAACTTTAAAATTATAATGTTGGTTTTGGTGTAGGTGACAAGCATTTTAGCTGATCACATTTGTGGAAGTCACTTTGAAGGCTTTGGTACCACATCTGTATTCCTTTTAGGATCCAAATTAAGATGGTTAAAGTTAGCCTGGGATTGTATGTAATATAGCCTTGCATCTTTGGAACATACACAGTTGTTAACTTTGGCTTTTGTTATTCTGTTTTCAGCATCTAGTGAAGTAGTTATCTGAGAGACAGACAGATAACACAGAAATTGTATTTTTCTCTAAGACACAATCGAGAATTCAAAATATTCAAATCAAGTACTTTTTTACTCTATACAAAGGAATGTCCTATTAAGTGATAATCCTTTAAAGTTTATCTGCAGTAACTCTTTTTTTTTTTTAACTTAAGGCACAAGACTGCACTAATATTTTTCATGCTGACATTTATCCTGCTGGGTATTAAAAATATTTACAGGGCTGCAAGTGATGAATTGAGAAAATACAGAGATTATAAAATTTTCTTCTGCGTGTTACAGAGATTAAAAAAAATACTTCTGCATATTACAGATAGGAAGGTATCTTTGAAAACATAATAAAAAGTGTACATTTTTCGCCCTATGGAGCTATCACCCATAGATTCAAGCACTATAGATGAGCAAGGTCATGCAGTCACAAATAGAAGTTTAAATAAAGTTTCAGATACAGGCATGAGAATTTAGATACAATAGATATATTTTGCAAGGTAAAAGTTTTGTATATAAAAATATTCGGTAGTTTCTTGGCTATTATAGAATTTGTCAACTAGTAGGCTAAGGCATCAGCCATAACTTGAAATATTACCGTGTTATCACCGTTACCCTATTAAAAAATACTGCGACTAACACAGCTCTTTTCCACTCGACCACTTTACAAACTTGTCTTTGATTTTGCGTAGCAATGTAACCTGTATCAACTTTCTTCCCCGTATCTGTCACACAGATTTTTAACCAAAAACGAGGTCATTTTCAGAGTTCACCTTCCTCCCAGTAGGTGAAACTTTTGCAGTGCCTATTCAAACTGAGATAATTATCTGCTAGCAATGTGTTATCAGACTGCAATTAAATGTACCTAAATATCAATACTATTACCCGATTAAAAATTCAATAATGCAAAGATTCCTTTAATATTGTTGTGATTAGCTCTTAATTATCCCTATGTAACTAAAGACTTAAGGCAGATGATATCTTTATTTATTTAGATATATGCGCTCACAATTGATAATTTCATAACTCTGTTACTATAGTTACCATTTTAATGAGACTGAAAGCAATCTGTCAAAGATGAATTTACTACAATCATGGCTGCATTTAAAAACCAACACTGAATTTGAAAGTTATGCCACCTTAGAAGAAAGATACCTAGTCTTTAGTGCTCTAAGTGTTTAAAAAATTGAATGATTCTTCAGGGACTGAGTGTGAAAATTATTCTTATGGCCCCAACAAAAGGAAAAGTAATACTTTGTCCTGTGCCCTCCCAGTTTGAGCAAGTGATTGCTAAGACTCAGACTTCTAATTTTGCTTCAAAATCAGAGTTAAATTCAGGTCTGCTTTGATTCTATTTAATTAATATAACTATGCCTTGGCTTTACAAGTAGTACAGACTGCCTGGGCAAGATTACAACTGTGTTTAAAATGAACATTTAGTAGTACTGGCCAAAAATACAAGTCTGTCTCTTTAGAACTTTATAGTTTTGCATTTTCATGTGAAAAGAATTATGCTTTTGCCCCTGAATGATCTGAAGAGCACCTAGATGTGCTATAAATGGAGTACAACGCAGTTGAGTCCTAAGATCACAAGTATTTGAATCTGTACAATTTTACAACCTTCCAGAATATTTTGTGACCAGGAGAAAATGTTGACAAGGTGTGTAAAATGGGGAAAAAGAGAACTCTACTAAGCTTTTACTCAGATAGTCACAAGCCTCATTACTGTGTTTGGGTTTTGGGTTTTTTTAGGTACTATTGGTATAAATAAGCAGTGTCACTGGGAATGAATGGGTTGTATATCATCACAGACAGACACATGTCTTTCTTCTATTTCCTTTTTCATAGCAGTTTCAAGTTTTCTTCCCTCCTTTTAAATGGGGACATCAGCCTCCTACTTTCAACCTCTTCACTCTCCAGCCTCCTATGTATACCCGTGCATGATATTCTAGCTTTATTTTCTTAGTCTGTTCCCCCATCAGTGGTCACCTTCTCCCTCTAGCTTGCCAAGAGTGACGTTCACCATCCTGCTTTGCTTCTGTTTTCCTCAGAAGCTCACAGTCTGTTACTGCTGGCATTTCTACAGCAGACGGTACAGAAGGAACAGTCTGAGGTAGGACTAGAAGAGTTATCTGACTCTCACAAGTGGTGGGCTATTGGAAGAATCATCTGAAGTTGTTTATAATCAGAACACTGAGAAAAAACACAACTTTCACTAAGTTTGAATGTGATCAAAAAAGTACAAAATTGGGGTAAACCAGCTGTATCTACAAAATACCAGCAGCCTCTATCAATGACTTGAATGAATGTTTAACATTTGGCTTTGAAGCACAAAAGATGCCAGGCACTTTTGATTGCAAAGCACTGGGATACTTCAAGCAATATCTTTTTCAAGTAGTAGCTTGTTGTTGATATATTTTAATGGAAAAAAAGGTTTATGCAAAATTGATGATATGGCACGATATTCTCTAAAGAAAAGGATATCTGACTTTAAATTCTGCTGTCAGGCTGATCAAATACTTACAAAGCCCACTGAAGTACGGCAATAATAATGAAAAGTAGCAAAGTACAGCTTGCGCAGATCAAGATTATAGAAATTTTTAGTTCATTTTTGCAGAGTGTTGTAGATTCTAGAAAATGTTGGCTACATAAATAAGAAGAAAAAGAAAATGTAAACCAACAATAAAGGAATTTTGAATATTTACATTTATTATGAAAATAGCTAAGTTTGCAAAATGAAAGAAGAGACAGTCAGGCAAGTCAGGTAAACCCTAATAAATTTTTTAGGGTTTTTTTATGACCCAGAAGTTCTCTGGGGAACATTACATTGGTTGACTGATGGTTGGTTTTTAATGTCATTTCACCAAATATAAAAAGCATAACTATGTTAGGTGGTTTTTTAACCAGAAGAATTAAATACAAAGTATTAAAAAATAAAAATAATCGAAGTGTAAAGACTATATTTAAAAACCAAATTATGTACTAAAAATGTGGAAAAATAGAATAGGAAAGAAAGTGATTTATTTGCTGTAATAGAAGTTAAAAAGGAAAGGTAGAATATTAAAAAAATCTGAAATTATGGAAAATAATAGAAGTAACAAGCCAAGTCAAAAGGTACCTTGTTCCTTTGTCTGGAAACTTCTCCGGCTATTTCCAGATTAACTTTGATCTGTGATACTGAAGCAGTGTGTTCTTTGTTGTATCACTTTTTGTTCTTCTCCTGTATTACCCGATGATGTTTACTTATCATATTTCTGTTCTGCACTATTTTCTTTTTCATTATTTTTATTTCTGATTTCTGTTTATGTTTTCTTTATATACAGAAATATGATTTCATATATATTTCTAGACATTATATCTATTATTATATGTATTTCTGTAACTATTTTCTAAATGCGTGATATTTCTATACATATTATTTCTATATATTTTTCCATATAAAATTTCTCTGTATCTTTATTTATCAATATAATAATATATATGGAAACTAAATGCAATTATGTATTTAAATATAATTCTCCTATATATATCTATATGTTGCATACACGGATATTTCAGCCGTAATTCGAAGTCGTTTACCCACTTATGTTTTACTTCAATTTGGCTCTCTTGTCCCTGTTCTGGGACCTTTTCTGGGCCTCTATTTCCAATGAGTTACTTTAAAACTGATTCTTATCTAGATTGTTGTAGCTTCTTATTAGCCAAGTAGATACTGCGATGTTTCTGTAGATATCAAGTATGTAATGGTTGTTACGCATAATTTTTTTTTTTCGTTACTCTACAAATTTGGTAATCCCTAGGACATATTTGAAAACAATGAGGTTCTAAGGCTAGAATACAGTGTGAACTCAGAAGTGACAGATCAATAATTTATTTATGGAGTAATCGTAGGCACAAGCCACTGGACCTGCTGCTGAAGGGCAGCACGAAGAAAAGCAGACGCTGACGGCTTTTGCCACCTGCTTTGCAGAGTTCATACTGTGGCTGTCAATCAGCTCTCCACATGGACCAGGCCAAATAAAGTCACACTACTGAATTTCATCTGATGATTTTAGAAGACCTGCTGTGAGGTTTTGTTCTTGAGTGAAAGAAGTAAAAAAAAAGGATTTAGGGCATAAGCAGAAAGCAAACTGTATCCCTTGGCTTTTCTAGCTGCTTCTTCCACTGACCTTTTGGGGAAACCTTTAGCTAATATTTTTAGAAGTCTTAACTCCTCTGAAAGAGGAAGAGGATTATGATTGTTTTCATTATAGAAACAATTGAAGTTGTTATGCACAAGACCTGATTGTAGTTTATCCTTTAATAACAAAATCCACACCTAGAGAAATAAACTCAAATTGTTTATAATAGTGGCAATATTTCATCTGTTAAAAAGCCTTCACATGTCACACATTTAAAGGTGAAATTATTTCTATTATTGAAAAATAACAGAAGATGAATCCTTGCTACAGTACAATTATTATATTTACTTTGAAATAGATATGTTAGAAATATAATTTTCCCTTACAAGCTACACTGAACTGAAATTGAGATTTATTCTAAGGATTACCCATTCTGTGAAGTTTTTTGTCCTTGAATGTCATATGGTTTTATGCCAATCTTGCCCCAAGATTTCTTTGATCTTTATTCTATTATTCACAGCAAAGCTGCATACTCAATATATTGAATTTTTATTTGAAAAACTAAAGCCATTGCTGACACTGGATTTTGAGCTGGCTGTTTCAGCCCATGCAATAGCTACTAACAAAGGGCCCCAACAAAATTTTTGGAATTCTTATATACTACAATGCACACATTTTGCATAAATATATTTTGGCATACAGTTTTACACCTCACGGTTAGAAGTACTTGGTAGTATACTTGTTGTAGGCAATGCGATTCCTTTGATTTTGAGGGAATCTCACTGGAAAAGTAAAGCACCCTAGCTAGCTATGAAGTGTTCGTTACCATGCAAGCCTTATCTCTGACTGATTTTTTATTTTTATTACCCCTGAAAGGCTGAAACACTCAAATAAACAATGAAAACAACAATGATTTTTAATAATTTCTCTTTCTTCTAGAAACTAGGTTGAAATCACAGGGACAGTGTCCACCAATCTTCTATTTTTTATTAGTCTTCCTTCTGTTCTCTTCCTTATCATATTCTACGGCAAAATGGTATATTTTAGTAAGCATTTAGGAATGAATGAGTATCTGGCATGAGGCTTTTTATTTTTTAAAGTCTTTTTTATCACTTAGGGAAAGTAAAATGAAGTGTCTTGTTTTGATAGAGCTTTTTTATTTATTGTTTTCCTTTGGCAGTTGTGATTTATGTATCTGTAGTCCGTATTGTGTATGAGGTGGCAATTCAAGGGAATGAGCCTTGCATTTGGAATTTGGTTTCTACTGTCTCAACTGTAATAGAGGAATTAATTCTGTTGTCTGGGCCCTATTCTTGGGAAATTGTATCTTTTCTGCCTGAAAGAACAACAGTGTCTGAAGAGTGGAGTTATTAGTCATAGGCTCATCAGATTTTTAGCATATTTCTTTTTCTCATTCTTCTCAGGATTGTGAAAAAGTCAGCCTTTCCTGATATTTTCTGATATATGCATAATAAATATATTCTGATATATACATAATATATATTCTGAAATGAAGAACAAAAAAATGTCTATTAAACTTTTTTTTTTTTTATGGTGAAAAAAGCTTTTTATCTTAACTTGAAAAATCACTTAGTTCAACTAACACTTGTGGAATACCTTAGAAAAATTTCAGCCATGTATATGTTTACATTGTAAATTTACTTTGAATAAGACTTACATTCACCTTCCAAGGGTCAAAGGGGGCAGAATGTTGCTATCTACATTATTGCAGACGTGCATTAAATCTGCATTAAACAAAGGTATTATTTATTTTTGCTTGTGAAGTCCTTGGGTATTAGATAACCAGCCCTCACAGAAGACTGCAGTTACCTAGGTGCAGCATTTTTGTGAATTGAATTTTACTCCTTTGTGTTTTCCTGGTTTAGGCCCCTCTTTGGACGTTACTGACAATGATACAAACAAGGTCAAATGGGGTCTCGTGCTCCAAGTTTCGTCTCTACTATGTTCTGATTTTACAGTGTGACATGGTATTTCAGGGAAGGTCCTTCTGGAGAGCAGAAGTTGTGAACCTTGCATAAAAAGTGCTCATAAAATTTGGAACTGTAAGAAAAAGAAGTAATATGCAAATATATGTGGTCTTGAGCAATTATTAACTTTATTAATAGTGTCCTGAGAGATGTGTGTTTCCTAATAATCTGATTGTATTTGTGACTATATATGAAAACTGAAAAAAATTATAAAATTACCTGTTTTACAGCATGTCCTGGTAGGTTTTTTTAGCTCTTTAGGCACTTGTCGTATCGTAGACATCTTACATGTGTAATTTAATTACATTTCAAATAGTAGAAGTTATTTCTTTTGTAGGAATTTGGGGGTTTAAAATTAAGGGAATATAAAACCACTTAATTTTCTGAGCAAATTTATAAATTAATGTACTTTATAAAAGCCAGAATATTCTTCCCACCCAACATTTTCCCACTTTGCTATTTCTGTGCAATCTCACCTTTTGGGGATTTTTTTCCTCCCCTTGGCTCTATGAGTAAAAGTAATATGTAGTTAAAGAGAGGTATAAAAGCACTATTTGCCAAACCATGTAATGCATTTAAGCAGGGTTAGGTACCTGGACTACTTCTGTCAGATTCTCAGATTTTGAAATGTCATTTAAGGTATATTTTCTGCAGTTTTGACCTTGAGCAACAGTAAAAGTAAATTCAATGTAAACAGAAATCATCCTTGGATGGATTAGGTAGAAATGCCAAAGAGATGTGACTGCAAAAGGCAACATTCCTGCAGGTAATTTTTGAGACATGCATAGAAAATAAAAGATTTGTTACATAATTCACTTTTAACATCAGAATCAAAGAGAGTAAGAGTGATTAGGCCTTTTAAGTCACAGAATCCTGTCCCTTTCTTTACTGCATGCAAATGTATTATAAATTAGTTTGCTGTATTTTTGAGACCCATGATTTTGAGTATAGCACACTTTCCTTTGCTTACGGGTAAGCAGCTTAGTGGCATTTCAATGATGGAATGCTCTCATGAAACACCCTGGAAACAGATGAGAATTCTTGCAGTATAGTACAACTCCTCCTTCCCCCAAGCATATGAGAAATTGCACAATACTTTGGAGAATTTAGCGTGCTTTGATGCATGAAGAAGGCTGGATCCCACCAGATGAAATGGGAGCATACGGAACATTTAAGTTTGAAAGGCAAGCCATATAAAAATACTGTAGAAAGCCTTTGTTTTCCCAGGTAACTGAAAAGTAAGTTCTGAACTGGAAGCTGAACTTTTCTAACGTATGTTGGTGCCAAAATGCTGGCCTCCGTGTAATGGTGTACTGAATTAAAAGCTAATGGATATTGTTATCCCCAAAACATCTTGCTAGCAGAGCTTAAAGCTGGCAGTAAGTTCAACAGTTTATGGAACAAACTTTCTTGGCAGTGCTTTAGAGACCTGTGCCAGAAAAGTGCAATGAAAAAAAATATAAAATTTAAGTTACATATCACTGTTTTATTATGTTTATGCTGGTGTCTATGTTCACTGAACAATTCTCCAGAATCTGATGTTCACCCCATATTCCTGTAGAAGCACCATTAATGCATATTAGTTAGCCTGTATCTGGAATAAATGGAGGGTTTTTTGGGGGGGACCTCATCTTACCCTACTTTATGAAAAGCGCACTGAACATCAAATCATTCTGTGGAATGAACTTCTTTGTCAAGTTCTATTTTATAATCAATGTGTCACACATGAATAATTTGTATAAGTAACTACTATAAGAAACAAAGAGCGCCTGCTAAGGATGCCACCATAGCACAGTCTCATGAGAAAGAACAACTGTTGCTTTGCCATTTCTTGTGAATACATTCTAGGAATTTAGTGAAAATCTTTTATATTACTATTTTATAATTAAAGAATGGAAAGAACTACACCTATTTAACTGTGAAATATTGTACTTTATGAAATCTTTTGTCATGGATGAAAATCTTCAGAGAAAATTGAAGATTCAAAGCTTACTCTCCTGGAGATTTGTTATGCTCCTAAAGGGGAATATAAAAATAATTTGAAAAGCAGAAAAAGTTAAGACTGCTTACACATGCACACAGTTGCACTAAGACTTAGATTTCACCCTGTGCTTTCAAGGTTATCTAGGCTGGGGATTATTGTGTTGCGTTTAGCTTTTCCTGGTAGAACAATCATATTTTAGGCTTGATACTTACACTTGCTTTTAAAGGATTAAATTCAAGCTGCAGTTGAAGAGATGAAAGTCACCTGGCTTTTCCCACATTTAATTAATTAGAATTGAACCCTCGGGGTTAAACTTATTAATGAAATGTAAATGTAAAATTATGCTGCCCTGGAAAAACAAATGTGCTGTGCCAAGAAATGCATTAGCTGAGTTTCTTATTTTCTCTTGTTCAGAGGACATTAAGAAGGAAGCAGACCTGGGAAGAGGACTGTGAATTACAATACTGTAGGAACTGAAGTTTCCAGCTATCATCCTGTAAACTCATCCTGTTTTCACATAATTTTGATTACATTTCCTTCAGTGTTTTTAGGGCATATTAAAGATGAGATGAAGAAATAAACAAAGATACAAGCCTGTGAGTGTTTAGATAAACAACATAATATCCTAGTTTTTATTTTAACCTATGCCAATTTTCTTTCGAGACAGTCACACATCACGTGTATCAAGATTCAGTACATCAAAATGCATACCAGTATTAATGTAGAATAAATCTTAGTATACAACACTGAGAAAAAGAGATATGGTTTTCTTAGGTTAGGAATTTAAAATTTTAACTGCAAACTTTCTTGATCTGTTGGATTTTAAAACTGTTTCTTTTTCTTCTGCAGCTTCTGAAGAATTTTTCCTGACAAAGGACATAATGCAGGGAGGTGGTATTTCCAGTACCCAGGATACTGGAACATGCTTGATAATACAATTTAAAATATCATTCTAGATCCATATAGCTTTTAAATGTCTCCCTCACAAATTGTGTTGCTTTATCTACAATAAGAACAAAATAATTTTTGTTTTTTATATTAAAAGTTTTTCTTTCATAAGTTAAATTGAATTTCTTGTACTGCTAATTATGTTGTTCAATTAAATCTTTTTGGAATGGTTAATAATACTGGGGGTTATTTTTCTACCTAATCAACAAATAATGTGCATCCTTAAATTTAGTCTGTTGCATATTCATGTCTTAAAAAACTTGAACCATACCTTTATCTCTGGTACAAAATGCTATTCTACCTTTTGATACTACCATTTATCATTATTTTTTCCTGACTGGTTTGTGATCCATGTTAAATCATGCTTCTTAATGTATGGCTGTTAATACTTCTTTTAAAATCTTTTTTCAAGGACCCTGTCAAAAGAAAGTTGAAGGTCCCAATGATTTGTATTTACTTGTTTCCTTTCACATATCTTGTCTTAGCCTTCTGTAAAAAGAATACATGCCTTTATAGAACTCATGCTCAATAACACTATTTTGAGTATATCACCTGATATTTTCATGCTTTGCTATACAACTTTTGTTCATTTTCTTAGTATGAAGTAAGTAACTTTTTTTTTTTTTTTTTTTTTTTTTAAACTTTGTAACCCTTTACAATCCAGTTAGGTCATTTTGAAAATACCTAGAGAAAATACACTGCACATTTGACTGGAATTAGGGATGTCATGTCGCATTGATTCTTCTTAACTCAATTGCTGATTCACTGCTGTTAAGTTTTAACTCTGGAATCAAACCTTTCTACCAAAAAATCTTTTAAATTTCTAAAAGACGTTTTTTAACATTTATTTTCATGTCTACCAACCTTTTATCTGTTCTATCTCAATTTTTCATGTGTATTATTTCAAAAGCTAATTTCTTGATATCAAATCTATTCATGGATATGGCTGATTGATGCTTACCTGCCTACTGAGGTTAAGCCACAATATATGGAAATTTGATTTATTGCTGTTGTAAGGCTTGTATTACTCTGATAAGGGAAACTTTTGCTATACCTGCAGTGTTAGTAGGGCAGACTTTCTTTATCATCCCAGCAACAGTCAATCCTGGAGAGGATGTGCCAGCTTTTTTTGGAGATTAGCATCTCTGTGTTTTGGCCCAGGGTATTTTTGCCCTGAGTTCACTAGTCAGAAAAAAGTGTGATTGTGTAAAAGAACTAAGCAGGAGTCAATATCTCTTTAGTAATTGTTTGACACTTGTCATCTTTAAATGGTTTTTCTTGAAAGCTGTTAACTAAGAGCTTTTTTATTTAGGATTTGGTTTGATGTTGATAGTAGTCATCAACAGAATCCATCGACCTGTCTTTGATGATTTTATGTCCCCTACTATCTCATTTCATTAAACTTTTGAAAAAGTTCTGTGACTTTTTTTTTTTTTCCCAGGGTTGAAATTTGTGCTCTCAAAGGTAATAAAACTGAAATAGCTGGTACTGGCATTTTATCCAAGTCATGACAGCTGAGAACTGTTGAGTGCCTTCTGTTTACATGTGTCCCGAATTATGCCACTTAAATGCAGGAGGACCAAGAGGATACTGAGTGCATTGTAGCTTTTACTGAAAGTACTGAAAGTACTGCAAGTACTGAAAGTAGGCTGAAAGCCTACTTCAGAACTCATTTAAATCAAGAGAATTAGCAAATGATTTTGATAACCTGTATTAAAATTCATTAGCAAACAACCCTCCTCTGCAGTATTTAAGAGAATTAAAGTTAATATTTTGAACTGGAAATAACGAAATTGAAATAGATTACAAGACAATTGGAAAAGCGTTTCAAAGAAAGAAGAAAGAAAGAATGAAATTCCAAAATTATGTAAGTACGTGGTGTGGATGAGAGACAGAAGCACAGCTTCATGTGACAGAAGCTGCGGAGGAAGAGATGTTTGCACCAACAGTTACCAGATTGTGTTCACATACTGCTTCAGAAAAACAGAAATCAAGGACTCCCTGAAAGACCATTCTTGACAGGAACAAGCGTTTGTTTGCAGCATAGCAGCTCTTGAGCTATTAGACTTTTAAATTGAGACACAGTTATGATGAGCGGTGTTAATTTTACATAATCTTGTCAGGTTTTAAATTGTATAATTATTTCAGAATGAAGGATGCATTGTTTCTTAAAAGAAAAAAAAACAACAACCCATCTGCTCACCTAGATAAGATGAACTAATAGTGTGCTTGTATTTGCTGAGACAATTTGTGAATATGGTCCCTATTTATTTCTGCCAAGGTTTCCAAGTTAATTTTATTCCAACGTGCTTATGGCTAAGATATTTTCCAAGCCATAGAAACTGTTTTCTCCTTTGTGCAGTTTATATTTTTTAATTTTTTTTTTTAGTTCACAGTTTTTCCAACAACTCCATTTATGTACTAATGAGTAATCTGCACTCTTTTGATGGAACTGCCTCACACCAAGATTTTGGACTTGGGAGTAGAAGTGCAAAAATTGAAACTTCAAGCTGGAATAACTCAGACAATAGCAGCTGCATGCAGATGAGCCTTTGAAAGCAAGGTTGTGGGGACAAGTAAGTAATCGAAAGCGTGCTGGTTTCTGTCTGATATGCGAAGTACTAGAAGTGCATCACTGGTGCAGAGCTGATTTTTATTTGTTGCTTCGAGCCATCACAAAGTTTCACGATCAGGACAACTTGACTTATGCCTTGTTATTTTAGATGTCAGTAGGTTTAGTTGTTTCCCCGTTCATTATGGCAGTGTAGAGACAAAAGTTTCTATTTTACTGTAGTCTCTAGTTATACTACCAGGTGTTTCTACTAACAGCAGAAGTTTGGTTTTTTGTCAGCAGTTTTAAGAATCAGAGAAGTCTGAACTCTTGCACTGAAACATTCTGTTTTATTTTTTGAAAGAAAGGGTATTATTAAACAGAAAGGGTCATAGAGGTTTGGGTTTTTTTTTTATTTTGCCTTTCCTTATGAAGATGTGCAAAGAACAGAACATTTGCACATCTTTCAAAGGATGATGGTTCAGTAACAAAAATGTGACTGGGATGTAAAAGTTTTTCCGATTACCTTTGCCTTAACTAGATTGGTAGCCAGTTTGTCTTTTTTCCCTTTTTTCCTTTTTTCCCCCAGTTCTTCATCTGTATCAGAGAGCTCCCAAGACAGATGACCTCATTGCATGGAAACAGTGTGAGGTACTCAGACATTATATAATCAAGGATACAGTAGTATATATGTCAGATATATTTATATACAGACTCCTTAGAAATTCTAAGAAACATCCAGGCATGTTTGTTATGCATGTGTAGACAGTAAAACAGGCTTTTTTTAATAGCAGAACATAATTATGTCTTGTCTTGAAAAGGAAGTTACTAAGAATGAGGACTACTTCAAAGTAATGTTTTAGTGTTGGTATCTGTAGTATTAAAAGGGTCTGTAAAGATGATAAAGTATACAGGTTCTGAACAAACACTCCTCTGATGTAGTACAGATAGGAAATCCGGTTAATTTTGAGTAAAAATTCTAAAGGAAATGTTGTAGGACTTAAGGAAAAAAAAATACTATGGGTCATTATCAATAATATTGTGTATCCCATTGAAGGACCTCTTACCAGAAAAGGCAGACCTATAAGTGCTGTAATTGTACATCTAATGGTTTACCATCGATGGCTGAGAATTTTCTTCACAATCTCTAATCAGGTCTATGTAGCTAATTTGTGCAAAAGCATTTCTTGTGGCTGTTCTAGAGGAAACAAACTCAGCATATTCTGTTATTCTGTGAAGTCACTTTTTGCTGTCATGCTTCAAAACTTTATGCTACATTGCACTGTGTGTATCATCTGTGTGAAAACTGTATATAAGATCTAAAGATAGTAGGAGAACAAATACTGATGACTAAAAATAATTAAGATTATCAGTGCATACTAAATACCAAATTGAATTAAATTTAAATGAAGAAATATGCATATCAGTAATTGAAAATTTTCTAAACTTGATTAAAAATAAAGAACACAGAAGCTAATGATAGAGAAGTGGAAAAAAAAGTCTTAGAAATAGTGTTCTTTATTTTTTATCACCATGTCTAACATAAACTGTTAGACTAACATAGAAGAACCTGGAATGCAGGCTCAACAGAAAAACAGGACAGATTTCTTGAGATTTCTTTCAAAGGACTCCTGGGGAAATACATATACAGATTTTAATGAAGTATAGTTGCATTTTCCAGATGTTTTATTGAAATACATTCAGATGTAAAATAAATCAGTAGACTGTGTAATGAAATCAAGCACTGTAAAGCAAAAAAGAGAAAACCAATCTCTTCAACAGCACAGTTTCTAATAGTCTTTTATTCTAAAATTATAAATCCTCCAAATTTAAATATTTATGACCTTGGTGTCCAAAAATAATTCCCTAGCTGTGCCTGTCATCTTGCTGAACTCTGTGATAAAGATAGATACCCTTTGGCTTTATGACCCCCTTGGTTATTTGTCCTGGCTGGGTGACAAAAGAACAAGTTACAGCATGGATCAAAGCCAGCTATAGTCAACACTACAAATCTGGGGATCTAGAGCCTGGTGGCTGCAATTTACAAGGGTTTAAAAAAGTGTAATGGAACTTCAGAAGCTTCCTTTTAGGTATGGAAAAAATCAAACCTTCCTCCCCCCCTTCTCTTTTCTTAACTATAGTTATCACAATTTATTAGTGTCATAAAAACCTAGGTCAAATTATGCTTACCTGGTATTGCTGTCTCTGAGGCCACCTACAAAGTTGGTCCAGAGATCTGAATGGTGTAATTTCTTTACATCTATTTTGTGACTAAGATTTCTACTCTATTCTGGTATTTGACTTCTACTTTGTTGTTCTTTTCATCCGTATTCTCCAGGCATTTAGCATTCACTTTGCTAGGATGGGCCAAACATCAAATATCTGTGTCCATTCCCAGTACACCCAGGTTAACTTGGAAAACAGATCAGGCATTTGGTAGGGTTCCGGGGTAGGACTCAAGATTTGTCGTCCTCCAAAATCAAGGTTGCCAAGTTGTTTATGGTGTTATCTAAAGTTGTGCTTTAATGCATGGTCCACTCCCTTCTTGATTGAAAATGTTCGATTCAGTCTTAACCACTGTTCTTTCTACTCTTTGAATTGTAAGAGGAAACTATTAGAAACAGTGAGATCCAGCTGCGTCCATTTTCTCATTTATGCCAGTAATGCTGCTGCAGGTCAAGCAATAGGCTGAACAGCTTGTATTCTTTCAGAATACGAAATCCATTTATAACTAGATAGATCACTTTCCTGTAATGTTTTAGCATCTTTGTAAACGTAATGATTGCAGTGGTAGATTAGGAAGAAAACAAGGATGGAGCAGCTGACTCAGTTGTGCATGATCAGATTTTTATGCATGCTGTTAGTATAAATATGAGCAACCGCTCATTTTGGGGATAAAGAAGCTGAATGCACTAAATATGACATGCCAGGCTCAAAGCTGAGGAGCCATGCAACATTATCAACCTGGCCTTGCTTCTTTTAACTTTAGTTCCCAGTACAACTGGTTACTTTTGCCTTCATTTAATCCCATTCTTAAAACAGGTCCAGTCGGTAAGCCTCAAGCTTTTGTGGTTGGTTTTGAGTTGTACTTCATCGATCTCTGTCTTCAATGTAGCACATTTAAAATACATATATTTGACTTTAAAAAGAAAAAACTACAAAGAATTACCCGTTGTAGAGAAATCTATGTATTCAAAGAGTTGTACCATAGAAAAATCTTGTCATATTTGACTTTTTCTTGTTTGAATGTAGAAATTGTGTACAAAACTAATGTTTGTACAGATTTATTATGTAAAAAATTTTTCCTTTATTCTGGTCAGTACTTAGTATTTCAGGAATTTTTCCCTGGTCCTTCCTTGGACTTGAAATACTCAGAGAATAATAAGTTTTACTTAAAGGAATTACAAGTGTGTTGGCACAACTTCAGTAGCTTCACATTTAAAATACAGGAAAAGTAGTAGTTGAGATCTCTGTGCTGCTACACCACACTGTTCATTAAGTCATTCAATTAAAAATTAAATACTCAAGTGCAATAACCATTTACACCCATTTTAGCAGTGTAATCTAACAAACAGATCACTGCTTGATAACACTGTGGTGTAGCAACTATAAGCTTTAGTGGTCAGGAGTGTTACTACTTGGCTCATGGGATTTCTCAGCTCGACTTTCCACATCATGAGTGTCATAAGAACACTGTTAGACTGTCTTTGCAGTTTCCTTTGTGTTTAAATTTGGGGGTTTTAGGTAACAAATGAATTTTTCATTTAGACATTTTAAAAGGAATTTACTAGTAGCCTATTTGTTGGGTGTATTCTTGGGAAGAAGGCAAGGAAAAGATGTTATCCCTTCTTGCTGGAAAAGCTTTTTAACCTTGTACAATGAGTGAAGATTTATTTCCAAGCTTAATTCCAGTTTAAATAAGAATAGTTTTCTGTGGGTTTTATTTTCCTCCTGTCAAATAATTTCCTAAAGAATCCAACAGGTACAACTCCAGATCTGAAATTTTATATAGCTTTTTGCTATGAGAAACGTATCATTATTTTCTTTAAACTTCACTGGTAAAAGCTTGGATTCTGATTTATGAGAGCTCTGAGAATTATGTACCAGCATTAAAGAGGCATGCAGCTTGAAAATGCAAGTGCTCTCCCCCTTGAAATATAAAAGAATTTCATTTTAATTTTGTTTCAAAATCTTGCCCCTATAGACAGAAAATAATAAATGGAAAATTATTTTCCTCATTCGCTTATGAAGTTATGTCCCTTAAAATCATAAAAATGTTATTTTTTAATTGTAGGATTGAAAACTCAAAGTTATAAACATTTGACAGTAATCAATTCTCTCTTCATCTTTATGATTATTGTGTTGGTTTTAAATTTTCTCATGCACTAAGAAGTAAATATGAACAACCTGGGATCAAACATACAGCATGATTTCAGTCAAGTTAATAAGAAATGGGGAAAGGTAATAATGCCAGAAAAAGATATTTTGACCACAATGAGTAGTAAAAAGTCCATTTATCTGATACAAATTTAAGTGTCTTTTGGATCTAAGGAGTTATTTTTCCAATACAGAAGTTTTCAGAAGAGTATGGATGTGTCCAATGCATTGATTTTCTCAGCTCTATGTTACCTGTGTATATTCTATAATTATGTATGTTGAATTTACTCAAGTGTATAGATACATGTCCAAAGCCATCTACATGTGAGGAATAACTCATACGAGTAAGAACATGTGGTGAAGAAAGATTTCACAGAATCATAGAATGGGTAAGGTTGCAAGGGACCGCAGGAGGTTTCACATGAAAAGGGAAGATTTCCTTGACCCTTAGTGATTTATTTTTCTGTCAGTGGCCCAGGAAGTGTCTTGTGCCTGACCAGTGTCAGTGTCCTGTTATGGGCACCCTTCACCAAACAGTCCTCATCCATCCAGGTAGCTATCTCATTGTAGAAGGTAATCAGGTTGGTCAAACATGATTTACGTTTAGTGAACCCATGCTGACTACTCCTGATCACCTTCTAGTAATTCCACATGGATAGAGATGGCTTCCAGAACGAGGCTTTTCATCACCTTTCATGGATTGATGAGTGGCTGATTGGCCGATAGTTCCCTGGGTCCTCCTTCTTGCCCTTTTTGAAGACTGGGGTGACATTTGTTTTCTTCCAGTCCTCAGGCACCTCTCCCAGTCACCAAGACCTTTCAAAGATGATCATGAGCGGTCTAGCTATGGTTTCTGCCGCTCTCTTGGCATTTGTGGATGCATCAATTTAGTGGTATCTGATTCTGGTCCTACCACTGATGCCAGAAATGAAAAGCATCAAAGCTCTGTCTTGTGTTCTAGATTCTCCAGCCCAAACCTGCTCTAGATTTCCAGCTCCAACTGGCCAGTGGTGGTTCTGGTCTGTGTAAAACCAACACTTCAATGAGATTCATTCTTCTAAATAAAAAGAAAGTGTATACTTTTCAGCTGCTGTAGAAATAAAGGACTGTAACTGAAGGACTGCTAATGCTTTCCAAGCTATTCCAACATTATCTGTCAAATTTAAAAAACAAAGAGAAATATCTGCTAATGGGCATGAATTGTAGAAGAATATTTTATTTCTACCTTTAACAATGTTCTAAGTCATTTTAGAGACCACTTTTTCATTGCAAACTTATGGGCAAATCCTATAGAAAACTAATTCATGGTGCTTAAACCAAAGCAATTTCTTGGCACCCAAATCAGTAGGGTCAGGAGATCATGAGAGATAATGATGCAGATCATACATTTCATGAATGACTGGAAAAAACCCCCATGGACATTTGTCTTACATGTCCAACATTACATGTTTACTTTATAATTTTAGCTTTCCCATTCTTTCTTCTAATCTACGTAATTTATTTCTTTATTTTCTAAAGTCCTATAATGTCTGACTGTTGTTGAAACTTTTAGGTGTTAAATTAATAAAATATTAAGTGACTATAGTAGAAAATTAGTATGGTAATTTTCTCAGGGAAAATTGAAATTGCATTTGAAATTGAAGTCACACTTCTTGTAGGCAAGTTTTTGTCATCTGATACACATTCACACATGTGCATAAGCACGGATATGTAAACTGGTCACAGTATTTTTGTACGTTTAATCCTACCCCATACAATCAAATTTATTTTCTGAATCTTAATACAAATTGTGAAACAACCTCATTATTGTTACAGAATGCTATTCTGCAGCATGAGCAGTATCTAAATGGTGGTTTGATTTATATCCCCATCACTTAACCTCTTAGAGAGAAAAACATAAAACTCCTAAATGCTAAAAGGATTTTGTAACTTGCAGCTACATGGCCACTTTAAAAGCTTTTTTTTTTTTCCTATTAAAAGTGCAAGAAGCTTGTAGCTCATTGTGTAACTGAAGGTCACTGTGACTGAATGATGGCTGCACTCTAGAAGTTTTTGTGCTATACAGTGCCACCATGAAAAGACAAGCACCAACCTGTGTTTTGGCTTGTTAAGGTACATTTATTTTAATAGGAACTTCATGATCAAACTGGAACTAGAGCAAAGAGCAAAGAATGGAGAGATAAGGAGCGTTGAGGAGGAGGGGATTCTGCATTTTAATAAGCAGTTTCTAAAACACTTCTTCCAGCTGTTTATGACATTCTATGTGACCTTCATGTGTCAGGTAGCAGCAGGCATGGACTGCTTTGCAAGGGAGAGCAAGCTGGGAGTGGAGGGTGAGAATAATACAGGCTGCCTTGCTTAAAATCTATCTGTTTTTCATATTGTTCTTCATAGTAATAATGAATGAGAGTGATCTAACTGCAGGGAATTGTGAAGATTGTATGAGAGAGATGAATGAAAAAAAAATTTCTTGTGCATTTTTGTTTTCTGTTTTAGCCTCTTATTTTTGGTGGTGGCAATTTGTGCTACTAACACAAACAAGTTCCAGCAAGGCTTGTCACTGCAGAAAGCACACACACCTGAAATTAGATGGTATTTCTGTTTGGGCATGCCACTTTTTACTTAAAAAAGACCCCTTTAACCATAAATCATAGAATCATAGAATGGTTTGGGTTGGTAGGGACCTTAAAGATCATCTAGTTCCAATATCACTGCTGTGGTCAGGGACACCTTCCACTAGAATAGTTTGAATAATAGAAGTTAGACACATGGTCTGCATGAGAGGTGGGTTTTTTTCTTTTCTTTTTTTTTTCTTTTTTTTTTGTTGGTTTGTCTGTTTTGGTTTTTTTTTTACTATAATTATTACCAGCATTTGGGAGAATTAAAGAACTTCTTGATTGTAATCTGAAAGATCCCGTTCATTATGTATTATTTTATTAGTGAATTATATTACTGCAACTTAAAAAACATATTTTCTTGAAGAAATAAGACTATTCTAAAATTATCCTTTATTTCAATGCATCAAAATGTTCTTGTGGACAAAGTCTGATGGTTGAAAACATAAATGTATTCATATATAACTACATTTAAGTACTTATATATGCAAATGAAGCAATTAATATGAGATTAAATATTCATGTATGTTTTTGGTATAGCTGTAGTGGACTAGAGGAAGATGAGATGACTAAATATTCCTTTTAAGACCCATTCATTTTTTTCCAATCACATTTTTTTTCCCAGGGTTTTATTGTGGGGGGGGTCTTCTTTTAAATGGGGGTGGGTGTATTTGCCTCTCTTCCACACTCTTCCACCCCCTTCCTGTCTCTTCCCCCCCCTTCTCCTCCCACCTTGGTGGAGTGAGCAACTGGATATGCAAGTACTTTTATTTTCCCAACCAGGTAATTTTTAGCTAATGTTTTTTGACATATTTAAGAAGATATTCTGGACACTTTTTCCTGTGCTATTTCTGATATAGATGTAGTTGTAGATAACGATTTATTGTAGATAATGATTTATTGTAGTTTGTGCTTTGTTAAAATACTGTACCAATTTTGAATGAAAATTAGTTTATAGACAACCAAGAAGAAGCCTTCTAGGGTGGACATGCCAATTGTGTATTGGAGCACAGAGAAGATTTAGAAAAAGTACTGCAAAATGTTTGCTTTGTTATCTGGGATATTTCTAGAGACTGGGTTAGAAATTGCCTTCTATCTATCAGCCTACTCAGTATACATCATATAGGTAGCTCTACTTCTTTTTTAAAAGTGACCTGTAGTAGTTATAAATGGTTGCTAAGGTGTTGTTTGTCAGCAATCTTAAGGCTATGTTGAGATAGTTATGAAACTTTTGTGCTGCTAAAGCTATTCTTTCAAATTAAAAGCAAAACAACAACAAAATCCTCAAACCCCTCACCAAAAACCCCAAGACAAAAAAACCCAACCAAACCAAACCCATGCCCAAGCAGTAAAAAGATGGTGTTCCTTTCAAAACACTTCAGAGTAACAGATCATACTACTTAGCTTTTGAAAAGAGTGTCAGGGGAATGCTGAAGCAATGAGAAATGCCCAAAGGAAAAAAGACTTTCAAACTAGAAAATAGTATTTAGAAAATGCAGCAGATCTGTCTGTGCCCTAGTCAATAGTTGCCAGTAGAATCACATAACCTACAAGTAAATCAGAGTCAAGAATTCTCTCCAGCTAAGCATAGTCAATTCAGCCGTAAATATGGATTTCCTAGCAAATATTTTCTCCTAGTGACAATAGGGAATCTCAGCTTTAGCATTCCTCTAAAGTGAAGCATTTTCACCCATATTATAGTGGTGTAACATAGACATAAGTAAGCATGCTGCACATTAAAGTGGTAAGTTTTCTCCCAAATCACCAGAAGGTTTTTAGGGGCCAGACTGTTAAAATAAGCACCCTAGCTACACCACTAGGGTTTTTCCTATACTATCAATGTTTTGCTTTCTGGTAATATTCTTATGCTGTGTAAACTTTTAAGTTTCTATAAGTGGTGGTTTTATTTTTTCTTTCTTCCTTTTAATTTCCCCCCCTCCCTCCCCAGTGGCTCTCTAGATTTGTAGTGTGTCATAGAATCACAGAATAATTTGGTTTGGAAGGGACCTTTAGAGGTTACCTAGTCCAAACCTCCTGCCATGAGCAGGGATATCATTAGTTAGATCAGATTGCTTAGAGCCCCATTCAACCTGACCTTGAATGATCCCAGTGATAGGGCATCCACCACCTCACTGGGCAACCTGTTACAGTGTTTTGCCACTGTTATTGTAAAAAACTTCTTCTTTATATCTATTCGGAACCTACCCTCTTCTAGTTTAAAAGCATTAACTCTTGTCCTGTTTGTCCCCATCTTTCTTATACACCACCTTTAGGTACTGCAAGGCTGCAATGAGTCTGCTCTTCTCCAGGCTGAACAAACCCAGTTCACTCAGCCTGTCCTCACAGGAGAGGTGCCCCAGGCCTCTAAGCATTGTCCTCTGGACTTGCTCCAACAGACCCATGTCTTTTCCCTTAATTTCTACCTATTTCTTGATTACTATATGAGAAAGTGTAGTTTATGGAACAACACTATTGAGTAACCTAATAGGCTATTTCTGAGTAGTCTAAGGATCATTGGCCATCCTTTGCTAATGAACAGTAGCTTTTTTGAAAGCTTGGGCAGAGAAGCAGAAGGAACAATGACTTGCCAAGTTTTTCCTAAGCTGTTATGTAGTGTGAACACCTTGATCTCTCATCAGAATATGTTTTAATGTGTTTTATTTTAAAGTACAGCATTTATTGAGTGCTATATTTACATCATCCTATTAAACTCCCAGGATAAGCCTCTGTGGCGATAGCACTAATAGAAAAGACAGGGTCTAAACTCAGGCTCTAAATCTTGTTTGCATTGGAAGTTGATAGTTTTGGGATATTCCTGCTACCTTTCTCTAGCATGAACTCCTCCTGATGACTCTGCTAGGTTTTGTTTTCTGCCTTCTACAGTCCCTCCCTGATGTACCCTCCTATTCCGTTACATGAAACCTTCTTTATATGCTTCTGCCAAATCCCTGAGTGTGAGTCTTCTAAATACTGCCACTTTCTTGCCATAAAAAGACCACTCAGAGTTGCAACATGACTCACTTCTAGAGACTCTGAAATGAAACTCTGTTCCTTTGACACCAACAGGTGTCTCTTAGGACCAAAACAGCAGCACAAGCAGATCAGAGGTCCCCCGTGGCCTTTGTACAACTAGTCCTCAAGTTCAGTCATTGCTCTTTGGGTTAAATACCCTTAACAAACCGTTTGTAGTGATGTCGTGTTCTGTAGCTACAATTTGTTCACTTGCACGGCTTTCTTAGAAGACATAAGGAATAAAAGGCTCTGTATGTTACACTTTGAGCTGATGACTGGAGTGCAGAAAACACAGTGATGTTGCCCACCTTTATCTGACTGTTAAAAGAGAAATAATAATGTTTCTCATTTGCAAGCTAGTAGATCATCACCAGGGGTTTAATTATGGTATTTGAATGACTGTTTCCAGCAGTCCAGAAAAATATAAAGGTCTTATGTGTAAACATAGTTATTTCTGATAACAGGTGTAAGCATTAGCACCTGATAGGTATGCGTGTCATAGATACTCTAGAAAATTCTAGATATTTCTTAATGTATTTTTTATTCATTAAAAAGATGGTAAAGGGTAGCAAACATTTTAGTATAAGTAACTAATATTTAATATTTTCTACTAATAGATAAAAAGGCCTTTTTGGAAATATGTTTCAAAAATAATTAAACACTATGACATCTATATAAAACTTTTTGAGGCATGGGATTCCCAAAGAACCTTAGTTTGCAACCAGAAGTACATTGAAATAGATGTACTTTTCAAGTGAAGTGCCCTCTGCCAGCAGAAAGTACAGCAGAAAAGCTGAACACAATTGTAACATAACAAAATGAAGACTATTCATCCACTAGAGCTACGAAGCAAGGCAATTACCCAAGTAGATTTTGACTGAGGCCACAGTAACTCCACAGTTTTGAAAGAGTAATGACCAGTGATAAAGCAAATTACATTTTGTGGCCCCAATAATTGCCCTCAAATACAATTTTAATTAAAGTATAGGTTCGAACTTGGTGTTTCCTTGGAGATGTTATAAGAGTCTCATCTAAGGTCAAAACACTTTAGTATGTGAAAAATAATTTGTTTCATTGCTTCAATAAGATGTAAACATTTTGCCAATTATGTGTTCCTGTAAAGGATGAAAAGACAGTAATTAAAGAGAAAAAAAAGCCCTTGTTTGCCTCTCCAAGCACTAAGAGGAGAAAACGCCTCTTGTAAGCACTTAAAGGCTAACAATATATAAAAGGACCGTTCCTTTTTAATTAGGTGTTGTGGATTAAACCAAATTTTATATCAAATATTAGAAATTAATTTTGTAGGGTAATGTTTAATTGAAGCCCAGCTCAAGATAGGTGCCTACAGAGAGGTTTCCTGAACAAAGAAATTCCTGGGTCTTTATACCCTCACAGTATGTGCACCTGTGCCCTGCATGTGCCTCTTGGTCTAAAGGTGGTTTGTGATCTGGGTTATTCTAACACCTCTTTGGATTCTTTCTCCATGTTCACATGGGCAGGCCATCAATTGTTCTTACCTTCCAGCTTGGGCCAGCCCTCTTAACTCTTATCTGAAGATATCCAGTCTCCAGTTACTCGTCTGCTCAGCCATTCGTGCTAACAAACTGATTTCATTTAAAGTCCACCTATGCCAAGCTTTGAGAGAGGCTCATTAATGCAAAGCTGTAAACCAGTTATGATTGCACTCAAAGCTACACAATTAATTTGTAATACTTTATAAGTAAACTTAATTTAATTTCCAACATTCAGGTGCTGATTACTTTCTATGAAATTGTATTTATGAATTGGTGAACTCCATTGAAAGCTCCTTGGTTTGGAAATAAGATCTGAGAGGTTTATATGTCTCTCAAAGACCAGACTAATATATTCATTCTGTAAATAAAAATAAGTTGATGCGTTTTAATCAAGATTCCAAACAATAATGCCAGACAGATTTGAAATATTTCAAAATGGGACCTAAACTGTATGGAAAGATATTTTATTTGCATGCTATGCATAAGACTAACCCAGAATTCCTCATAAATTCTGGCAATTGGAGATATTAGTGCGAGAAGTATCAGACTTCCACTGGCTTAAACATTTTGAAGTTTAAAATATCAACATGCTAATGATTAGAAGAAAAACACATATGTAAAATTTCACCTGAACCCCCCCAATACCTGCAGGAGGTTCTTAACATTTTTTAGTACAATTTTATTTCATCTCACACGTAAGAATACTTCTGCTTTAACTGGCTTTTTTAAAATTAATGAATGGACTGAAATTTTCTCTCCAGGGGTAAAGAACATTCATGCCTTGTGAGAAATGTCCTGTGATTCTTGGTAGTAAAATCTTCTGAGAGACCTGGTTGACATGCGTATCAGATAGTGACAAATATTGCTTATTTAATGGCAATGAAAAATCTATACAGGGTTATTTCTTCAAGTAATCTTGGAGTTTAAACACTCATGCATGACCATTGATGTTTGCTTTAAAATTGGATTTTTATACTTCTCGTTGATTCTTTTATATCCCCATTGGAGAATTACGGTCTCCATCTCTCCTTATAATTCAATTTGATCTCATATCTTAGAATAATCATATGTACATATGTCATCCAAACAGTCACAAAAATTGCATCTGGATAATTTCCAAAATATGAACTCTCAAATTTGTGCAAATTAAAAATAAGTTGTACCATTAAGAAAATGGGGAACATAGTAACTTCAAGCCAGGAGAATGAAAACCAGGTTAACAAAAGAACCCATTTTTCTTGCTCTATTAAGGCAAGTAACAATGGCCTTGGCCTAACAGGGACTGACTGGTTGCAATAAAGTGTAAGAAGATTTTTTTTTCCTGGAATGAAAAAATGTTATATTTATTGCAATAGATTTCAATTTACAAAATCAAAAATATATTCTGATCCACGGTTTTGAAAGCAAACAACTGATAAAGACACAATCTAATGGTTATTTGATTTGGGTCATCATTGTTCAGATGAAGCACACTATAAAATCTGACATTTGTAGAGGAACTCCAAACAGAATTCACAGTTACAGTCTAAATGTGAAAGTTTATGCAAATGTATTTTTTGTAACAGATCTTCCTTAGTTTGCTCAAACTACTTTGCTTCTTCAAAATACCAGTCCACAGACTTCCAGTTTTCAAGTGATTTATTAGTTCCTGTTAATATCTTTTCCTGTTTCCTTTCATTACTAAATAAATTTCCCTTCTTTCATTATATGTAATTGTTCCTTTTAACTGATATATTCAGAAAAGTTTAAGATCTTATGCAGATATCTTATTGACAAGTTAACTGAATTCCTCCAGATGTACCTTAATATGAGCTAGGAGTTAGCCTGTTGTCTCTTACCCATATCAGCACCAGGGAAATCTTTTATGAACTTATCGTATTTCCCACACTGTCAAGGAACAGAAGATGTGGCCTTGTGACTATCTCAAATGTCTAAAAATCTCTAAAATGAAAGTTTTCTGAAAAGTCATTGATATAAAACATTAACTGAGTTATATATATACCAGCTGGTGTAAAGATCAGCCTTAACAAAAGGAAGATAAAATATATTCTATATTGTGTTATGTCTAGAATTTTCACTGATAGTTAAAGGAAATGCACAACAGAATAAGAAGTTGATTTTTTTTTTTTTCTCTTGGCATGGGAGAAAATAAACTCAAACTAATTCTACTGATGTCTTCTTTATGCAATGATGCAGTTAACTATTCTTCCAACCCATCTATCTTGCAAATGGAAAAAGCCAGAGTCAGTCTTCCACTGTTTTATATAATGGTCTTTGTAAGTCATAAAAATATTTACTGAGCAGATCTGGTAAATGCAAACACTAAAGCTATTCTAATCAAACCAGAAAAAGTACAAAAAACCCAGAAAAATCAAAAATACTCATTTCAATGGGTAGAAGGACCTATCAAGAATATCTTGGTTGTATAGGATAAAGGAAGAAGTCTCATCTCCCTGAGCAACATGTTCACATTTTGCTCCTAAAGCTGCCAGCTCTGTGGCTCACAACAGCTGCTATAAAACATCAAATTCTTTTGTGCCTAATGCCACCTCATACTGTGATATAGTAGGCTTACACTGAATCTTCATAGTCCAAGATGTGCAAAATCAATCTCAATTTCCAAATAAACAAGGTTACTAGAGCAGAAAATGATTACAATCTGCCTCATGCTCTGTGATGTGGCTGGAGTCCTGAGAGGACACTGAGAACAGAAATTAGACATACATTTGCAGTATGACCATATACTCCTGTGTCATTGACCCAGTTCCTCTTGGCAACAGTTCAACTAAGGTTAAACTTAACTAAAGGCAGTGGAATTTGAAGATGTATTTGCTATCTGCATTTAGCTAGAACATCTGCTGCACTGAGGTGCTGGGGGGAGCAGAGATACCACAGGTGAAGAAGGAGTGTTTGTATTATTACCTTTGTGAAGATTTTAGAGGTGAATTGATATATAGTCCTTTTAATTGCTTACAAGGGAGAGACCATGTGAAAGGTTTAGGTTTTTTGGTTGTGTTGTTTTGTTTTTCTTTTTTTTTCCTTTTTTTTTTTTTTTTTTGAAGCTGCAAAAA
This sequence comes from Oxyruncus cristatus, assembly GCA_013399855.1. Classification (NCBI taxonomy): domain Eukaryota; kingdom Metazoa; phylum Chordata; class Aves; order Passeriformes; family Cotingidae; genus Oxyruncus; species Oxyruncus cristatus. Next base: position 27,567 of record VXAY01002648.1, read on the forward strand.
TACCCTTCATCTAGGTCTCTGTAGAGGGTAAGGTTAAGCATATTAGCATAAAAGGTTTTGGCCAATGTAAACCAGTCAAAATTCCACTAGTGGAAAAGTGAAAATTTGGAAATGCTGGTTCACAAGGGCTGAAATGGCTTACAGCAAAATCTTCAGTTTGACAAATGATTTTTGAAACACAGTCAGTTCTGAGGGCAACCTGTCTTTCTGTCTTTCGTTTAGCTGCCTTTCCCTCTTCCTCTCCTCTCTGCTTTGAGAACTGCACAAGAACTCTGGAGTGGATAGATTTGCTACAGAGGTTGAGGATCTCCCTTGAAATGCTAGGATGGCTGCTGTCACTACATATGTTTGTTCTGGGAACATTATGTCCCAGGTCTCAGCGCCTTTAATCTCTTGCAGTTCAGGCAGATCTTTTCAGATCTTTATAAAGATCTTTTTCAGATCTTTATAAAACTGCTTTAAAACTATCCTGCTTTTAGAAATGCTAGTTCCTCCTCTCCCTAAGCACCTTTGCTTGAGGGGCTGAGATTGCAATCCCTGGGTGACATAAGAATTCTTTTCAGTTTATATCTGAAATGTGCACTGCCAGTATGCATGAGGGGGTGACAGGGCAAAAGGGCTGGTTCATGGGCTCTTTTCTGTTCAGTTTTCTGTGTGTCCTTGCATTTTTCAAAATTCCCTGTTCTTTTAGTATCAGAAATTCTTTATTAAGAGTGTGGTGAGGCACTGGAAGAGGTTGCCCAGAGAGCTGGTAGATGCACCATCATTGGAGCAACCTCGTCTAGTGGAAGGTGTACCTGGCCATGGCACAGGGTTGGGACTAGATGAACTTTAAAGGTCCGTTCCAAACCAAACCATATTCTGTGATGCTATATCTATTTAGCTAATTTATACATTACCTTATACACGTAGTGCCATTAAATACAGGTTTTACTGCATGGCAAACTGCTTTGAGGAATGTTTATACCCTTTCCCGGTCCCTGGAGATAATCATGCTCACAATGAATTTACTACTATTGTGCTACAAAAAAAGGCATAAAGTCTTATTTAAATTTTCCTCTTAGGTCTGATATTTTGATCAAAAAGAACTTACTCTTTTTCTATATAATTTTTTTTTTACAACTTTCTCATTTTTCAGGTTTGTCTGGAGTCTCTGGCCATGGTCATATTCCACAACAATTATTTTTTAATAACATAATATTTTTCAATTACAGAGGGGGGGGGGAAAAAGAAAAAGAAAATTATGTGTTTCTGGTGAAATATTTGTCAGCAAAACAATGTAGTCAAATACAGATAGAAATATAGTTGTCCAAGAACTGTTGGGCATACATAGGCATCTTGTTTGTTTTCCTTTTGTCCTTATACTCACCTCTGCCCCAAACATATTCCAACTATTTTAATATAGAAAATTATCAGCCAATACATTTTCCTTGTGTTTAATTACGTCCATGAATCACATATTTTCTTACACTATCTGAGGTGCTTACTTGTTTTGTGACTTTTTCTGCTTTGTGATTCCCAGAAGAAGGTGTATATGCAGATCTCTGTTCAGATTTCCTTATATTCTTACATTAGAGGATGTACTTAATAAGCTATTTTGGGAATGAGTCTGAGAAAGTTCCAAAAAGACCTGGGGACGTGGCTCCTCATGCATTTAAGGTAGAGCAGGAGCCAGAAATGGGAAAGGAGGTGTCTGTCGAGTGGTAAATAAGTGATACATCTCCGTGGGACTGCAGTGGCACTGACAGCAAAGAGCTTCTCAGAGGTAATTTTCACTAACCACCTCTGCTGGTTCAAGTGGACGTACCTGTGGCAGGTTTCCCATGTTTTTCTCTTGCAGAGATAGAAGCTTAGAAATTCGTGAATTCTACCCTGGACATTATGCTTATGTCTTATAGGTGGGCAATGCTGTAGGCCCTGAGAGCTCCAGGAGCTCTGCTGCTTAAAAACCCTGGCAGCCGTCCCTGGCTCAGCTCCTTCAGACTCTACTAAACAATTGTGTGTGGCAAACGACCCAGCATTTTCCCGCTGCTGGAAATCTCCTGGGACATTCAGAGTGAGGGGCAAGAAGTAGGTCTCTAACAGAATAAAAGTCATCCCATCTTGGTCTGACAAAACTAATCTAGGCAAATTTACTTATTGCCCTGAATTTCCAACTTCTTCTCCTTCTTCTTGTGCTAGTTTTAGGTTCTAGTTTTCATCTTTTTCACACATAAAAGGCAATTTTTAGTGTTATAAAACTCAGTATGAACTCACATCCTTCTCCTTTTTTCTCTTGGCTGCCAAAAGCTAGTAGCTGAATAACAAGACTCAGAAGCAACATCAGAAACAAATTAGCCTCCTCAGCAAAATATATCTGTCTCTTTCAGATGAGATTAAGAAAAGAGGAATAACTCTATGTATATTTCCTCTTGTCCATGTCATATTATCAAAGCAATGCTGTTCTCGGGTTTCGGGATGAAGTAAAAAAGTGAAGAATTAGGAAGCAGGATGTCTGCTCCTAAAGCAGTAATGGCCTTTCCTTGTATTTTCTTGGGCACGCACTTTAATCTTTCCCAACAAGCCTTGATGACCACCATTCTAACCAGTTATTACTAGCTCTGATCAGGAAACTGAAACAACTTGTAGGTATCTTTGTGTCTCTGTTATGTCTTTTCAGCAGCTCTCACACATACAGCTGCTGAATGCAATCTGACCACTTTGTGGATACTCTGCTTTACGCTTTTTAGATATTCTGCTTTATTGGAGACACTGTTATTGTAAAATGTTTTCCATGCTCAGAACAGGTAGTTCTGAACCCTTGAGTTCACTTTTTCTTTCATCTCTTGTCTTTTTATCTTTCTTCTATTGTTTTAAAGCAGATATGATCTTCAGGTTTATAGTAGCTTCTTCACAGAAATAAAATTCTTTACCAATTTTGTTTACCAGCTCTGCCATGGACTGCCAAGGTTTCTCTGGGTTTATGAACCCTCAATGTTTAAATTTAACATGACTTGCTACCTTGACTGCTTACATTGTCAAAGGAGCTGTGTTCAAAAGCCACAGAAATCAGGACCTAGTAATATGAAGAAAATTATTTGGAGAGTGTGATTTATTATTGCTTTTACATTTGAGTTCATTGAAAGATGTCATGCAGTGTAAGTACAGAGTTATACTGATGATTTCACTTAATAATACTATTGTGGGCTGAGTAACAGTGGAGAGACTTATGCAGAGAAAGAAAACCATAGTATCCTTAGTGTTACTTGAATCTCTGAGTGGCTCAGCTTTTCATTTTCCCATGGAGTATCTCAAAGTATAGATGGTAGGAGGTTGATTTTATTTGTATGTAACCTCAACTTTCCTATGTTTTGGTGTATCTAAGAGAATAATCTACATCTGTATTCCATAGAACCTTAAAGGAAGGAAACACTCCAGAACGTAAGGCAATTAAATGAAAACTATTTACTTTTAGACACTGCAGGAGAATTTGATTAATTTGCCTGACTAATTTTTTGTTTTTATGCTTGCAGAAAGATTTTAAAAGTTTTAAAATTAAATATTTGCCCATGTCTGGATTTATGTATAGCAGATGTACATGTACTGTGCACTTGTAGAGATCTTTTATACTGGGATGGATATCATTGAACAGATACTGTATAATGTGTATGTTAGAGGTTAGTCAAGCATGGAGATTTCAAAGAGAAATTGCTGCATAAAAGCAAACACAACAAATTTGTTGAGTTCAGGTATGCAAGCTGTATGTAGATTTGAAAGAATTTTTTTTTCAGAATCTTTTTAGGATGGGTACTGCCTTTTAATTGTTTTTGAAGGAAAACTTAGGAAACTTGTATTTCTTAGTAGGTGAACTTCAAGGTGAACTGAAAGGAGAAAGAAGCTGTGAAAAGGCACACAGAAATTGTCGTTGTTTGTTTATTTTTTTCCCAAGAGCTCTTCCACCAATGCATTTTTAATACTATTTTCAGAGTGAGAAAAAACATTATTTCTATGTGTTGTTAACATCAAGAAACTGTAAAATAATGAGACAACCATTCATTAATCACAAACTAATGGCAGGACATGATATTTTCCATCATTATGTCAGATTTTTATTGAATTGTCAATGACATCTAGCCTAGAAGAGTTATTCTTTTTGTTCTTTTTTCTCCTCTGTTGAAGGGTGTTATCTCACTGAAATTATATCATTGTTTTGTGTAAAGGTCTTAAAATAAAACATGGACACAAAAGTTCCAGTTTACTGGATGTTTACTTCAGTGTTTATACTCCTTTCTTTCTTTTTTTTTTATTTCAGAGGAAGAAACCATGTACCTGCTAGGCCTTGCTGAATGACAAATAAAGTAGGTGTTACCACTCTATGACTATGCAAAGTCTGTTCTTTGTTTTCTACTCACTGTTGGTGTGGGTTCTTTGGGATTTTTGGTGGAATCTTTGAAATTAAATCCAGGGTTATTTTCTTATTTTTGTTTCCCATTTTATGAGACATACTTTCTTATGAGAGGTTTAACAGGAGATGAAGTTCATATTTCAATAAATCTATCACTAATAAAATAAAACATTTTGTTGATAGAGAAGTGGGCAAAAATTACTTCTTGTACATTTTAATGGCTATGTCTTGTAATTTGTGCAAGAATATTTAGAAGAGCTTTCAACTATTGTTCAAAAAAAGGAGCTGTTAGCGTAATCACTTCTTTAGGAAAAAAAAAACTTCAGTAAAATCAAACTAAAAGTGAAAGGCTACATATAAATAGTTGTCTAGGTCATCACTGTCCAGGTATGGTTGTCTTGAACACAGTTTCATTTAGCACATTTGCTTCACAGTATAGCAAGTTTGTTTCTCACTGGTGAGCTGCACTTCCAGTCACTGAAGTCTGGTTCTACAGCAGCTGAGTGACAGGAGAGATGGAAAGGTTGGAAGGTGTTCACTGTCATGTCAAGCATGATCTTCTCTATGTATTATTCAAGAGGCAGGATTATTGTGCTAGCACTTCTTGTTGAAGTCAAATAATCTTTAAGTTAAAAGAATTTACTCTGATGGAAGAGTAGGACTGTAGTCAAGCCCAACTATTTTTCCAAGGAATATCACTAAAATTTCCTAAATATTCCTGTAGGCATTATTTAACTACCAAGTGATATGTGTGTGTATCACATCTGGACACATGCACACTATTATTTTCACAATAATTTGCAAATGGCACAACAGGCATGCAGAGCAAAACTGTGCATAAGAATTGGGAATTGTCTTTTTTTTTTTTGTTAATGTATCATACCCCTAGTTTCTGCTCTAGTATATTTTAAAAATCTCATTCTGAATAATTAACTATCTCAAAGAAACAGTTGACAGCTACTTTGTAAGGAAGTGTAAACGCAGCTGTAGGAGTGTATTTCTTCGTAATTGTATGCATGCTGTTTTTGACAGCCTGTTCAAAACTCTATTCGCAGGAAGTCCTTGAAAGAGATGCTTCCCTTCAAGCATCCTTGCCTGAGGCACTTCCAAGCATCTTCAGACTTATTCAGAACACTGCTGCCTTTTCTCCAGTCTGACCTAAAGCTTCACAGGCAAATGTGTGTCAAAAGATGCTCCCATCATAATTTCTCCTTTGTATTCTTTATGGAATAAAAGGATTTAAATTGATTTGATTAATTAAATATAGGCTGCAGAACATTTTTCTGACCTAGTTATCTACCAGTCATAGTGGAAATATAATTAACATAGGCACAAGTTGTGACGATTCTTTTGGCAGTAAAATATCACTCATAATGCACATTTATTGTGGTTGCTATTACTAACCACATTGATTCCCAGCACGCTGAGGGAACACAGTGACAGACAATATTGTGTGAGGTGCCATACAAAAAGTCATTGCAGAGACTCCAAACAGTGCTACAAATGTGCTGCCGTTAAACAAGCCCGGGGTTGTTTATGAGACGAGTGACATCGTGGCTCATCTTTCTTAGCGGCAGGAGTAGCAATAACGTTTACCTGCAATTTTTCTGGAAAAGCTGTCTCTGTCATTAATACTTCTCCTGTACCTTCACTTATGGTGTGACAAGAGTGTCAGCAATTTTGGTAATTTTCTCTGATTAGCTGTGTGACTTACACAAGGTTTACCAGCACTTTTTTCCTTCACCTTTTCCTTCACTTTCATGTGAGAGCTTGAAAGTTCGAGAGAATACTTTAAAAACACATGTGGAAACATATGGATTGGCTGGTTTTAATAAAACTAGCTTGTGAATGTGTAGTAAGATTAAGCAAAACGATTAACCATATGACACCCAGATGAAAACCGTGCAGAATATTAGCAGGAATTTCCTGTCTATGCACATATTTAAGTATTTAGGTCGTTCTACACTTGGTTTCCCTTCATGTCCTGCGGTCTTAAAATAGAAACAGTGTAAGAATCTTTTTCATCTCTTAGCTTGCAAAAGAAATAGCTCAATAGATAGAACTGATCCCCTTTATGTAAAAACATTTTGTTAAAATTATGCCTTATATGAGTACCTGCAAGCAGACCCACAATAGAAGTCAGACTGTAATGACGAAAGAAGTTATAGCTTATTCCTTTTCAAAAATTATTTTATATATTCAGTTGCAGACTCTGTAAACTATGGAGAGAATTGGGGAGACATGATTAATGATCAGATTACTCACTTTATTTCTCATTTTTTATTTTTTTTATTTATAAGGTTAGTAAAGTAATTGTAGCAGTTGACTTTTAAACAGCTTCAAGTCCATCTGCCCTTAATTATGTCTGGAAATTTGCTTTCAATTCCTTCTCTGAAAGAAACCCTGGAATCAGATGCAGTGCTTCCAAACTTGAATTTATATTAATATGAAAGAGTTGCTAACACAGTCTGAAATATATTATGACTTGATAATATATTTTTCTTAGGAAGATAATCCTGTTCCAATTTGTCTAGAACAGAAAATAAAATATTACAGAAGCAATTTTTATATATATATATAAAGTTCCTCTGAAGAACCTCTTCTTCATTGTTATATATGTTTTCTTGATCTATAGTTGAAAATCTGTAGTAATGGATTGTGGTGTAGTACAAATGGAGATAATAGATTTCTTAGCATTATAGAGTCTAACTGTGAAAGGGCAGTAGACTTTCACAAATATACTGTCTAGCCGTGCAGTAATGACTGCAAAATATTCAGAGATATCCGTTTAAAGAATTATTTTCTCTAACCCTTGAGATAAAGGTAACTCTTTAGAGTCATTACTGTAAGAAACTGAATCAAAGCAGCAATTTGTCAGCTGAGACTAGAATATTCAGTTTTCTATCTTCTAAGTTATGTTCTTTTTGCTGTCATCTATCTCCCTTTCTTCTACTGGGCAAAGGTTATCATGAAAAAAATATTAATAAATTTGGCAATTCATTTATCTGTATTTTACACTTGCACAGTTGTTTCTCTGATCATTTCGTATATGAATGTATAGCAAGCTTTTCATAACAAAGTTAGAAAATGTTCTCCAGCATCTAGATCTGTGTTAGATGTTCTTAGATGCTAAACCAAAGACAAGCTCACAGGCTGTGCCTCCACTTTGACTCCTAATATTGTACCTTACCAGAATTTATCATTCTGGTTTGACTGAAAATCTTGAATCTAGTTTTTATTGCTGGATTATGAGAGGGGATTGACCATCAACCCTGAAGCATCTTCTATGGTATGCTCTAGTTCTGAACACACTTTGTTTTCAGTTCCAAGCAAGACTACAATGGTGAGGTCAATATGTCTGCTACGTCTGTGACTTGCAGTTTCCAAGAATTCAGCGAGAATGATGTCTTACTGAAAAACCAAAAAATCTTACATTGTCATGTTTTTGTTTTCAACCCATTACAGATCGTGTTGTGGAGGTCAAGCATTTTTCCTTGGTCAAAAGGATCTTCCCTTGATTCAAAAGTGTGGATTATGTTGACGGAAATATTTGCATCAAACAAAATATTTGGTGAATTCATGTCAACATTGCAATATTATTTTGTCTGAAAAGAGATAAAATCCTCCTCACACACCCATTTTATATTTTGAAAATGTTTAAATCAAAATGCCCTTACATTTCAATTCAAATGCTTTGTTCTGAAGTGTAATTTACAATAAAGATTTTCCCCAAATAAAAATGACCAGAATTTTTCTTTTAGGTTGAATCAGTAATTTTGTGATGACTTAGAAAGTTTGCCATAATGTCACTTCAATGGACTTAATTTTTTAAAAATATACTTATAGAGGACCCACACAATAATTTTAGGTGTTATGTTTGTTTGTGTGGGGCTTTTTTTCCCCCCAGGAAACTGCTAAACTTCAGAACAATTTTATTCTCTTGTTCTGCTTTTTTCATTGCTGATTTTTTTTTCCACTAAGTCTCTTTTTCATCAAATTTTTATTTGGTCTCTTTTTTTTCCCATTTTACAACAATTTTTTCATCTGGAAATCTACATAGCAGGTCTGAACTAAGTAATTTCCGCAAAATACATCGGCACATTACCACCTGAAATGCCCCTAATTCAGATGATGATCTTGTGTATGAGGGACTTTTTTGAAGGTCCATTTTTAAAAAAAGTTAGACTAAGATGTACTTACGAACTTGTAAATCTATGATAATTGTCCTGGCAGTTAATGGAGAACAATTGAACCTTTGGCCTGAGACTGGGAAAGGAGATGCTTCATGAGAACGCTAAAGACAGGTGAGATACTGTGGTGCTTATTGGAGTAGCTAAAGAATCATAGTGTTCCATTATTGGGCTATTTTTTGATATATAATAAAAATAACTTCGTAAGAAAAATATTTCCAACACATAAGCTGTTGATTCTTCCTTTCTTTTCAAAATTTACTTGCAATTTGTGTTCCAGACATTATGCAAGAAGGTTGCAACATTTTTTAACTGTCTTTTTCACAGAAACATCCCTTACTTAGTACAGGCTACTGAAGGTTTTGTGGATACTGGAAAGCAAAATTCAGCCATTTGTCCGAGATTTCCTGATGTATTAAATGACACCTGGAAATTTTGGACCAGTAGCTGCTCAATATGTGCAGATCAGTTTTAGATAAAGAAAAACAGATTGATGCATCTCTGATTGGCTCTGTATGTGTTAGCTGATATGTGGTAAGTCAGAGGCATAAAGAGCATTGATTTTACTGCGTGGGAACAGTGAGTCATCAAACTCGGTCTTCACAGCTATGAATCAAAAAGCAAATAGGCATGCACATTTTCATGCATGCAATAAAAGAAACAGAATGAAAGGTATAATAATGTATGACTATTTGAGATTTACTATTTTTTTCATTTCTTTTATAGTATCTTTTTATTTGGTTTATACACAAAGGGCAGAGGTGAACAAGATGGCACACAGGTTTATTGAGTTCTGTTTTTTTTCCATAGTAAGAGTAGGTAGTATTCCAATTTGAAATACTCCTAGCAATCCACATGCAGAGAAGTCACAGGATCAAAATCACCACGTAGTTTAGCAACTAATGTCATTGGCTATCAGCTGTAGGTGACAGGAAGTAATTTCTTTTCTTTGAAAATATAGCAAGATTGCTAATTTCTTACATTTATTTTATGTTGCATATCTCACATTACTGCACTAGTGCTTCCTTCACAATGCATCCTTGTTACTCACATATTGCTCAGACTAAGGAGTCTGATATAAGTCTGGCTTTTCCAGTTTCCTGATCGATAAATAATGGGAACCGTTGCAATGGCATCTTAAGCTTGCTGTCCTCAGACATTGTGTGTAATGTTTTAGTGAAAACAGACAGAGAGAGAGATGCTAAGACATAGAAAGTCTTGGATCCACACATAACAATAAACTGAAAAGTGGAACTACACCATCAAAGGGAAAATTATTTACCTCTGGGAAAGTGTATTACCCTAGAAACTAGAGATGTGCTGTGGAAGAGCAACTGTCTGAATCAAAAAACCTTTCTGGAAGGGTTTGGACATAGCAACTAGTCAGTCTCATGTAAAACTTGAAGCATGGGCTCAGTCTGGTTTCTGAAATAACTGTTAGCTTGTTTTGTTTACTTGAGACACTCCTTGAGAATATTAAAAAATCAAATCCATTCTTATGGCATATAATGGCTGTGTTTTCAGTGTATGCATGTGGGTGGGTAACTTTTTGAACTGTGTTTCCACAATGAAAGCTTTGAAACAACAGTAACTGCAGATAGCCAGCTATATTTGTTTAAATGAACTTCTGTTGCCATTCAAGTATTTATAAAAACCAAAAGGGCTGCAGATGCAGCCTAGCACATATTTGTTTGCATTTTAAGGAGATAATTATGCAATGTCCACCAAGCTTCTGTGCACTCTATAACAGTAATTACAATAATTGCACAAAAATACAAATTACATTCCAACATATGTATCCCATGGCAAATTATTCTCTTCTACATTTTTAAACTACTTAGAATAATAATGCTCTCCTACAGTATTACTGCTTGCATTGTTTTCACTCTGGTTTCTTTTACTTTTGTATGATTACTATTTATGTGTTCTCACATTGCAGAGCAGATTCACTTTTTCCTCTGGCTTACGTAAGCAGCTGCCTCAAACGGAACCACTGATGCAAGAGGCAGCAGAGTTATCTTAATCTATGTACCTATCTACTACTAGCAGCACATGAGACACGTACAGGTGCAGTACAAAAATTTCCAGTTCTATCATTTTGCAGTTGTAGGTGACACTGTAGTGCAACACCACCATGATTTTTTGGAGCTTCAAGTGCTTTCATCCTGCTTCTTCACACAGGCAAGCTACAAAATGTTAATTACTTTTGGACACTGGATTAGTTTGGATTTGCAAGGGAAAAAGTGAGCTGGGGCACAACTGACTGTGTACGCTTAGTGGATTAATGTGGTTGTGGGAATCTCAAACCTGGGGATGCAACTCAGAATTGCAACTGGCTGCTAGCTTCCTAAGGTTCAGTGTAGCAAATACAGCAATCTGATAGCTAGAGTCTTCAGCCTTTCTCTGCTCCATTGATATACTGACAGAAATGTTTGTATTTTTGCCCTTCACTGCGGGGCTTCTCTTAAATATATTACTCAATTACACAAGTTCGCTATGGCTCAGACAGTAATTTCACATTGGCCAGATTAATAATTTTCTGAGGACAGGAGTATATTGAGAAAAGATAGTAGATCACAGTCTTAAAGGGGATAGTTTGTCTGATGAAATGTACATTTCTATACTTGAGACAGATGTCTATGCTTCCATTGCAATCAATGGAGAGAAACAGGAAAGAGTAGGATGTAACTCCACTCCTCCAACAGGGCTAAAAGTGTGCAGATAAATAGTTTTCTATAAATTCCACTTTCTCCACCAACCATAAAAAGGAGCCTTGGGTGACTGGTTTGGAAACAGGCAAGCAAATCTCCTCAGTGCTTAAAGCAGACCTTAAGGCAGAATAAATCTTTCTGGTGGGACACAGATAAAGAAGCACAGCTGATCAAACCAATAATTTGAAGCTCAGTAAGCTACCACTTTTGATGGACTTTGTTTCACAGGAAAATTTCTGTCCAGCTCTAAACGAAACTGTACATTTCACTATAGGGGGAACCGTTCCAAAGGTAAGCTCTCCTGGTAGCTCCATTCAAACTGGAAGAGGTTTCCTATTTTCCCAGTAAGAGCTTTTACCTCCCCAAAACCATGCTATTTGCCTTTTTAAAGAGTGTCAGCTGCATATAAACATGCAAGAAAAAATTAGTGTCTCAGCCTTCATTGTGCAATATGATTATTTTTGCTACATTAATATTTCAGCTAATTCATCAGAACACATTATTGACCTGCAATAACATCAGAGGCTCTATTCCTCCATAGAGTTCCAACTGGTTTTGCACTTGGTGAAAACATTTAGATACGCACAGGTTTTATATTTGTAATGTTGAAATGAATTGGGGATCAGGGCAGAATGTTTTGCAAATTGCTGAAAGACATAGAATTGGTTTTGTGTTTGGCAAATCTTCTGATTCTATCTGGTAACCTTTCAGACCTTTCAAAAACCTCGTAATTTTTGTCCTTTTAAGAGAATATAACTTCCAAAATATATTTAGTATAAGCCAAATGGTGAAATATTTTTATAAAAAGCATCTGTCTTGCTCTTCTGCAGAAAGATGAGCATGGGGAAGGGCATATTTTTTCCCAAACTTAAAGTCATATAGGACACAGCACATCCAGACCTGAGATTTGGGTAAGGGCTCCCAGGTCACACAATATGGAGTAGCCTGACACTTACAGGGCAGTCTAAGCTGGCATCATCCAGTGAGCATGTGAGAAACTTTATGTATAGACACACATCTGTGTTGTTGCTTCAGACTCTGCACAGCAGGCACTTTGAGAAGCAACTTCTATGCCTGCTGCAGACTTGGATATGTTAGCAACTTGCCCCTAATACTTCCTATTTAGCTCATGTCATACTTTATCACAGCTGTTATGAAACCTTTATTTCCTTATTCCACAAACATCAAAGTATTTTTTAAAAGAAAGAAAAGGAAGAAAAATAGGACACATATTTCCCCCCCTCCCAGTGTCCATTTTTATGTTCCTTGTGTGCAAAAGTGTAGCTTTTAATATACATCATTTTGTAGGGTTTTTCTGACAGGATAATGTTTTAAGGTGAATAAACACAGTTTCTGCCTGCTTCACACAGTGGTTGCCTTAGTAACTGTGGCATAGTGCAGCTGAAGTGTGCTAATACACTTGAAAGGGAATTTGAAGGAAGCAGATGGGCTGTGATTATCATTGGTTGGATCTCTTAGATTGTGAGACACTAAAAATAATATCTCCAATTGCTTAAAAAATTAATGTTTGCAAGTGGAACAGCATTTTTAAATGTGATTACTGAAAATATATACAATTGTATTTGCAACATCTTTTTTTCAGTTTATATGATGGGAAAAGATGGTACTTTCCTGTCTTTTACCTGTAGATGTACTCGATAGCTTCACTTTATTTTCAGTGATTTCTTCATTTCCAGACAGTAGCTGCTGGTATGAACAAGGTGTGTTAAAAAATTAAATAATCCATAATGAACAAAAGAATAAATTTATAAATGAGTTACAAAAGTTAAACTTGAAAACAAAGACAAGACAGACAATACTAAAATGTCTTTACAATAAAAAGAGGAACAAAGGAAAAACCTGATACTTGCGACTTTGACTTACAGAGTGTAACTTTATTATCATAGCTTGATTTACCCTAAATGTATTCCAAAGGAAAGGAAAGTGAGTGACAAGATTTCTACTCTTTTAAATTGTGTGAGAGAAGTTCTCTTTATTTCTTAATAGGAAAGTTTGCAGGCTCAGTATTAAATATTCTATAACATTTGAAAATAATTGGCCACTAAACTAAAAAATTACTAGTAAGGAAACAGAACTCATGTAGCTAAAGAATTCTTCTCATATCCACGAGAGCTTAAAGCTCTCCCCAAACGTATAAAAAGCCATCGAGCTTAACAGGAATCACATATATGAGAAGTGTGAGAGATATAATCCTTTAAGTGGATCTGAATCTTTTGCATGAAAAGTCTTGGTGTTTTAACAGTATCAAGTATCATAGACACTTGGCAGTCAGGTTTCACATTTAAACAAGCATGGCTTGTTACCTGGCTTAGTAATAGTAATGGATGACAACCACACAGCAAATGTTGAAAGCTGCAGTTCTCCAAGGAAGCCTGAGGTCCCAGGAGTTTCTGACATGATCACTGAGAGGGGTACAGGATCATTTTTAGTTTTTCCTCAGATGTAATTCTTGCAGAGTTTTGTATAAGTGTATGTTGTCTTCATTCCTCTTTCATATTCCTGCTGTCAAAAATGCTCTAATTACAACTTATTTTCATAGCTGGGATGCCTGACTGTTTGTAGCACTCCCTCCTATGGTCTTTAGGAAACTGAAAGAGTTGAGGGACTGGAGAAAAAGGTTAGGTATGAAGTAGCCTGAGGGGCTACTTTTACTCCTGGAAGAAACAGCTTTTGGAGGAGAAGGTAACAAAATGCAATTGCCAGGAAGAGTATGCTGTTCAACTAAAAGGTATTTAGTTTAACTAATTTAGTTAAACTAAAGAGGTATTTAAAACTTCTGTCCTTTCTTTTATATATACCTTTTGGTGCCTGAAGCTTAAGGGGCTCCCTTGCAAATCTCCCTCACATTTCAAGTAATGTAGCTTTCTGTGAAAGCTGTGCTTTCTTTTGACACAGGCCCATATGGGAAGGGAGGGTTTGGGTTATTTACTGAAGTCCACCTACCCTTTGAAAATTGGACAAGAATTTTCATAACAACTCGAAAGTTTTTCAGCAGTGGATGCCAGTAAAGACCAGCCACAGAGCCAAGAGGCTGAGGTAAGTGCTCATAAATATGTGGTACCCTCGGTAACACTCTGCAAGTTTGATTTATTCTAGAGGCAGACTCATAGAAAGTGTGTGAAATCATGTCATATTATTTCTCTTGTCCATGGGCTGACGAAGCTGGAAGTAGGTGAGAAATATTTATGATTTCCTCTTTTTTTCTATTCGTGCAACTCAGTCCACCAGAATACATTGACATGACTTACAAGCGGTGTAAATCTCTCATGCACTGTTACAGCTTCACTGTTTGAGGCCCAGAGAAGTGTCCAAGGATTCCTGGCTCTTACAGGGGTCAGCAGGTCTCATTGCCTTTTTAATGGGTTTGGTTTTGATATGGCTTTTACCAATTAGCTGGTTGATCAGCTGATGAGCTGAGCAGAGTAAAACAGAGCAGGATAGATAGAACATACAGAATTTAGATAAGGAAGTTATGAAAGTAAACTACCATGGGACTTTTAAGATTAGAAATCTTAGTTGGCTAGATATCACTCCTGGATATGTTCAGGATAATTGACTTGGCCACAACATACATGATAAGAAGATGAGTGACAAGTAAGATGAACCACTTCTTAAGGTTTCACTTCCTCACCTGATTTAAGAAGTGTCCACGTTATGATCCACCCCAGAAAGGGAGGGTAACCCAGGTTCTTGTTGATGAATCCCTTGGAGTGAAACAACACTGAATAATCGGTGTTTGTAAACATATATGTAGGGTTTATTTTAGACCAATCTTGTTTCAAAGGTAAACAGGTATGCTGCCATTTTGGGTATTATCATCTATAGTAATACAGCAATATTAAAGCATAAAAATAACACTTAAGAACATAGCAATATTAAAGCATAAAAATAACACTTAAGAAAATGTATGAGGGAGAGAAAGGGAAAGAAATTAAAAGGGTCCTAAGATATATGTAGTCACCATCCTCTGGATCCAGTGACAAAACTTAGTTGCCACTTCCATATCTGTTGGTTGAAGCGTTTGTCTCAGTCTTGTCTAAGTGATGGTCTTGATCTGTTTGGGCTGGGGGAAACCCCTCCACACACACCTCCCCACAACTCAGAGAGTTCATAGTCGCTATGCACTTCATGCTGAGGTGGAAATGCCTTGTGCCTCCCCTGGGGTGGGGAGTTTTACACAGAACAGTGTCACCGGACAGGTCATGAATCTCTGACACCTCTTGAGATGTTACAGCTGCCTATTATGTCAACATCAATCATGGTCAATCATGGTCCAACATTTAAGATACATAGTACAGGCTAGATGAGAAATTTCTTTGAGGTTCTGGGAGTGATTTTTACAGCATGTAAGGTAGAAAATTGGCAGGACAAAAAAGGATTATCCCACCTCACAGGATTTGCCTCTTATTTCCCTTATCTGGAAATCCAGTTTGTAGCTTCAGGTATGCATACCCTGCTGCAACCTGGATAGCTGGCAATGGCACCCACTTATCTCATCTGAAGATCCTTTCCCTGTAGGCATATTCAGGGAGGGATGGGCTTTACTGGGTGAGCAGTTGTTTCTTTTCGGTTTGCTACAGTGGACAAAAGTCTTTTGATGATCTTACAATGTTTAAGCCATTAACTATTTCAGTCTCTGACACTCCGTCACTGTAACACAACAGTGATGAACACTATAAAAAATCCTGAAATATAAAATCTGAAAGATATTGTTAATACATATAGAATAACAGATATAGTTTCAAATTTTGTGTGGTCCCATATGAGTGACAGAGCACATAGGAAAAAGGACTACACATAGTAAAGGAATTGGGGAACACTGGAAATTAAGCATATTTTGGCAATCTTAATTACAGGCTTTTTAAGGATTAGGATTTGGCTTTAGTCTGTTTCCTTTGTTTCTGTAGTGTTTAAAAAGGAATTTAATAAAAATGGTCTGATTTGACATTGCCAAGTAACTTTTAATTTGCAGTTAACTTGACATGAGCTCACAGAGAGCTTTTTAATAAAATACTTCAAATATGTACCAAAACAAGAAGGAAATTCTTCAAAGAACTTGTTTGAATTAAAGTGTCACTAACTGAAACTGAACTGAAAGGTGTTAAGTTTTTTAAATGCAGTAAGTTGAAAGACCTTACAAAGCTGCTTGGAGGTTGATTCACTATAGTTTACTATGTTAATTATAGAAAAGTTGTTATACAGATCAAGGTGAAAGTGACCTTCCCTGCAGTGTGCTACCTCATTTTATATGGTTGCTGAAACACATAGCTATCCTTAATGTCACCCTAATTTCAGAGGAGATCTCTGTTTCTCTTGAGTGCTAGCAATAGCTTTTGTTTTCTCACTCCTTTCCTTTTCTTGCCTCTGACTCTTAATTACGTTAGTGGCTATCAGTATTAGCTTAGTATCACGTGCAGCTGGCAAGTCAATCACAAGTGCTTGAGAAACTGGTCTTTTTCAATTATCCACATCATGTGTTGAAATGAACCTTTAATCCTCTCCCTGCAGCTCTTTAAATCATTGGCCCCAACTCAGCGCCCACTGTCTGGTTGCCTTTAGTGGAAATCCAGGTGTGCTAAAGAAGAGTAAAGATAGTCTCACCTGCCGTGCAAAGAAGAGTTCTATTTGCTGATAATTTATTCATGTTTCTGTATTGATATTAACAAGAATCTATTAGTAATAAAGAATCAGTAAGTCAATAGCTGTCATATCAAAAGCAGAAATGTATTTTTAATGGGACTGGTAAAACTGAGCACTTTTTCTGGGTTAAAAGGCTAAAAGGAGAAAAATATATTGGGGAACATTAATCTGTTCCAAAATGGTATCATATACATTTTCATTTGTATACATTCCAGAAAAAAAAGTTATGTCAGTTAAACTAATACTCATCAAAAGCCAGGAAATAAGCATTACAAAGGATGGGTTAAAAGCAAGTCACAAGCATTGTCAAAACCCATCTGAAATTTCTCCACAGGATACTCTCAATTTTAGGATTCATTTTGGCCTGTGAGGCATTCTGTACCACAGCTCCCACAGGAATATCAATGTACCTTTAAAATAAAGAAATTCAAACACACACTAACACTAGTTTTCTCTTTTAGTCATGAACTTTGTAATAATCTTCAGTATTTTCCATAGGGTCCCTATCTTCTTCCTTCCTTCACAATGTTTTCTTCAGTTAGTTTTTTCTCTTTCTTGCAGTAAAAGTCATCATCATCACGGCTAGGCTTCGCAAATGAAGATTAGAGAAGGCTGAGATGTTGCTTCAGGGAGTCCTTGTATCTCTTCTTCGGGGGTCCTCTCCTGCGGCAGCCAGTGGTGAGTTCACCATAAAGCACAATCTTGGGGAGGTGGTAGTCCTCCATCCTGGAGACGTGCCCTGCCCAACACAGCTGTGTTCTCAGCAGCATGGCCTCAATACTCGTGACCGCTGCCTGTTCAAGAACAGACACATTGGTCACTTTGTCAGTCCAGTGGATGTTTAGGATTGTACGGAGGCAACACCAATGGAAACGTTCTAAGAGTCTCAAGTGGTGGCGGTAGATGACCCATGATTCAGACCCATACAAAAGAGTAGACAAAACAACGGCTCTTTGTACTTTTCTTCAGGTGTTTATTACACCAAACTCTTTTACGGAATCTCCCGAAAGCTCTGTATGCCTTCACTAGCCTGTTGTCTATCTCTGTCAATTTTACCGTCCGAGGAGATGATGCTTCCCAAGTAAGTAAACTGCTGCACTGACTTGAGCTCTGATTCACCAATGATGATATGGGGATGATGAAAGACTTCCTGAGGTGCAGGTTGGTAGAAAACTTCTGTCTTCTTCAAGCTGACTTCCAGCCCAAAAAGCTCAGCAATCTCTGCAAAGCAGGATGTTAAACGCTGCAGGGCTGCTTCTGTGTGGGCGACGAGGGCGGCATCGTCAGCAAAAAAGCAGCTCACGGACAAGATTTAAAGTCTTAGTGTGGGCCTTCAGTCACCTTAGGTTGAATAGGCTTCCATCGGTACGATATCGGATGCAGATACCGTTTTCTTCATCGAGGTCTGCCATGGCCCTTTGGAGCATCATGCTGAAGAAGATCGTGAATAAAGAACGCAAGAACGCAGCCTTGTTTCACACCACTGGTTATTAGAAAGGGCTCAGAAAGTGCATCGCCATATCTGACTTGGCCACGCTGATCCTCATGAAGCAAAATGATCATTTTGAGGAACCTGGGGGGACATCCTAATCGTTCCAAAATCTGCCACAGACCTTTTCTGCTCACAGTATCAAAAGCTTTGGTGAAATAAACAAAAGTTACATAGATTCCCTTATTCTGTTCCCTACACTTGAAGCTGTCTGAGAACAAATACCATGTCTGTGGTTCTCCTATTGGCTCTGAAACCACATTGGCTTTCAGGTAGAAGGTCTTCTGTGATAGCGGGAATTATCTGTTCAAAAGTATTCTTGCAAGGATTTTACCAGCAATGGAGAGTAAAGTAATACCTCGGTAATTCGAACAGTCTGATTTATCTCCTTTCGTCTTATACAGAATGATGACGACTGCATCACGAAGATCTGATGGTAATTCGCCTAGTTCCCAACAACACACAACAAACTCATGGAATTTAGCATGGAGTGCTTGGCCTCCATGCTTCCAGACTTCAGGTGGAATTCCATCAACCCCGGCTGCCTTGTCAATTTTCACCTGCTCTATGGCCTTAAGAGTTTCTTCCATGGTAGGGGCAATATCCTATTCATTTTTCACCGGTTGTTGTGTAATATACTGAATTCCTGAGCCTTGAACTACACGGTTGGTACTGAAAAGAGTCTGAAAATGTTCAGACCAACGTCTTTCTTTCTGTGTTGATACATATATTTACATGTCTGGTATTTGCTTATCTACACATACATATTTCTCCTGTGGTGTTTTTTTTTGGTTGTTTTTGTTTGTTTGTTTGTTTGTTTGTTTGTTTGTTTGGGGTTTTTTGGTGTTTATTTTTTTTGTTTGTTTTTTTTTTTATATATACCTGCATCCTCCTGGAAGAGAAACTTGTGTACCTTGACATACTGCTACCATTTCTGCTCTTTCAGGGGAATGTCAAAGGTCTGCATATTCTAAGGTCACAAGTTATCTCTATAATAATATATCCTGATTTCTGATACAGTGACATTTCTGCTGCAAGGTTCAGATCATGACCCTGGTTAAAATGAAGCTCATCTTTTAGAAAGATATCCGGTCCCATTTAAAAGGCTTTTCACAAGTAATCTATGTTCTAGGGATTTTGTTCTTGGCAATTGACTCATTAGGAGTCTTTGTCTAATCTCAGCCTTGCTTGCTAGAGGATCCTCTACCATCCTTTAAGTTATCTTTGTTCAACCCTTTCCCATTTGTGCTCTGTACCTGTACACCTTCTGCTCTATATGAGTGGTAGGAGAATGACATCTGTGATATTAATGATACAGAAAAATCTGTCATAGAATGTTTTGACTTTTTGCAGCTTCATAACGTTGTTATCTCAGATAATTGAAGCTGCGTTACTCAGGTTTTCTTACCAGAAAATCCAGAGATACAAGTAAGTGGTACAATATATCTACTTCTCAGAAAAAAAGGGTTTTGGCAGCATACTTCAGGGAAAAGTCAGGGAAAGGTTGATGCAGATAAAAAGGTCATGGACAGCTACATTAAGGCTGCTAAATGCTTTGGAACTCTCAGCAGTGCCGAGTTCACAGGGATGCTGAAGTGCCTCTAGCCAGCTGTAACTATTTAGTTGTAATAGCTCAGTTCTAGGCTTTCTTTTTAGGTATAGGCAGATCTGCGTAAGCAGAGGAGAATTCTAATGAGCTTCTAAAAATGTAGGATGTCATAAAAGCAGGGCAAATGAATGTGCAAAAAATGCATAAAAAGCTACAGAGAAGAGAAAATGAAGAATGAGTTCTCTTAGTGCTTTCTATATGATGCTAAAAGTGTCACGGGATGGTCAAAATTAGTACAAAGAAAAAGACAGGAAGACTTTCCAGCAAAGCTATTGAATCCTTATGATAGTCCATAAAACAGGTTAAATAACCATTTTTTCTATGTTTTTGAGGGTTGTTTTCAATTGATCCTGCCTTTTGGAGGGCTCATTGACTAGTTCATCTCTTATGTTCCTTTTCAGATCCAGGACCTTGTGATTCCTAAAATACAGTAACGACATACTGACATTTGAAACTTCGCAGTGATTAGTAAAGAAAAAAGTAAAAGTAAATGAAAAAAATATAAAGAGGATGCTACAAAACTATTTTGTGTATAATGTCTTGGATAAGAAATAAGAAGTTCCTCAGAAAAACGTCTAAGGACCTAAAGTGCTTCCTCACAAAGAGAAGCCAAGAGGCAGGCACTGATCTCTCCTCTATGGTGACCAGCAATAGGACCTGAGGGAATGGCATGAAGCTCTGTCAGGAAAGATTTAGGTTGGGTGTTAGGAAAAGGTCCTCTGAGGGTGGCTGGGCACTGGAAGAGGCTCTCCAGGGAAGTGGTCACAGCACCAAGTCTGACAGAGTTCAAGAAGCATTTGGACAATGCTCTCAGGCACATGGTGTGACATGGTAGGACTGTCATGTTCAGGGCCAGGAGCTGAACTTGATGATCTTTATGGGTTTCTTCCAACTCAGAACATTCTATGATTCTATAATGCAGACTGTGCATTGGAAATTACTTGTAGTATTCCTCCTGTAACACTGTTTGTGTTAGTGAAAAGTATACTCTGGGAAGATATGGTTTTCGATTGGGAATTGATGCTGAATGACATTTAATTACAGTACATTGGCTAATTCTGCTTGTTGTCTGTGCTTAGTTATTACCTTGCTCAATTTGCAGATTTTTTTCTGACTTATCCCCACACTGAATATTTTTTGTTGAAATAGGGTAGAACTTGTTCCAAATTCTTTCCCACAGTTCAGTCTGGGGGAAAAGAGGATGAATGAAATCTGTGCATCTGTAAAAAATAATATTGAGAAGAAAGAGAAGTCTTAGATCTTTGTATACAACATTGAGGTACTGCTCATGAAATCTATAATTTTTAAAGAATGTTGATAAATTGGGGTGGATGAAGAAAAGAACTATTGACATGTTCCTAAGATTAGAAAGTGTCTTGATGTGAAGAACTAAGCTCAATCCATTGATTGCAACATATGAGTATACAGTGGTTAATAAAAAGCTCTAAATTCAGCAGAGAAAGACATAATTAGTGTCTGGTAACTGAGCCACGGAAACTTGCATCAGGAATTTGGGACAGCTTTTTAACAATTATGATAATTAAATGCTGGAACAAATTACTATAGGATTACTAAATTTGCCATCTTTAAAGTCCTAAGCATGGCTGCAAGGAGTCATAATGTAGGATATTCTGCACTTCTTCCAACTGAAATACTGCTGGTTAGGGGAGGAGGAGGGTGCTACTGTCTCCCTCATTCTTCTTGTAATAAATGTTGTGCCAAAGCCAAATTGGATTGCTTTATCAAAATTTTCCCTTAATTAAACACCAATTACTGCAGCTGAACACAGGGATACATGATGGAGATCTAATGAACTATGATATCGAGCATGACAAACTAAATCAGTGGGTTTTTGACTTCTGACTTGCAAATCTGGAGACTTCACATAGAGTTTTGAAATCTGGGGTAGTGATGAAACTCTACTGACTACGGGATTGTTTTCTCCTGGTTTTGTGAGAGTTGCCTACCTTAATCAGTTTTAGAGTTGATGTTGTTTAAAACCTGCATGTTTGTGTGTTTTTTTTAACCTGCATGTTAGATTGTTTTTTTCCCATATATTGCATTTTTAAGTGAGAAGGTTGTAATATTTTATGGTGTATAATTAGAAGATCTTAATACACGTTTTTGTAGTTGTCATTGGATCATAAAATAGTTTGAGTTGGAAGGAACCTTTTAAATATTTTCCAGTCCAAGTCCCCTGCAGTGAGCAAGCACATCATCAACTAGGCCAGGATGTTCAGAGCCTCATACAACCTGACCTTGAATATTTCCAGGGATGGGCATCTACCACCCATCTCAGAGCAACCTGTTCCAGTACTTTTTCACTCTCATTTGAAAAAAACCTTCTTTCTTTCTTATATATAATCAAACTTGGCACTCCTTCAGTTTAAACCCATTACCCCCTATTCTATTTTAACAGGCCCTACTAAAAGTTTGTCTACACCTTTCTCGTAGGACCCCTTCATGGGAATGGTGCTCTCCTTTATGGCTGTCCTCTGGACTCATTCCAACCCTTCTCATGATGAGGACCCCAGAGCTGGACGCAGCACTGCAGGTGGGGTCCCACTAGAGCAGAGTAGAGGCGCAGAATCACCTCCCTCACCCCGCTGACCGCGCCGTTTTTGATGCAGCCTGGGATGTGGTTGACTTTCTGGGCTGCAAGTGCACATTGCTGGCTCATGTCCAGCCTCTCATCCACCAGCACCCCCGAGTCCTTCTCAGCAGGGCTGCTCTCAATCTGCTCACGCCTTAGCCTGTATGGGTACTGAGAGTTCCTTGGTTGTAGTTCTCTTAACGTTCATAATCTTGTTTATATTACTTTTAGAAAATAAATATACCTATTATTACAGTACAGGTTTTCACCCAGGTAAAGTGCAAAATTGTCTTGGCAGTGCAAACACCAGAGTTCCAGAAGGCTTGAAATCTGTACTCACTTGTTCTGTGTGAAGGCTTTAATTAAATGAGATAAGATAGATAAAGATGAGTAAACATCACACAGAAGCAGTTTTATGTACCTAAGATCTCCCACATCCAAGTGTCCCATGCTCTTGATTATCTATATGATATGTCAAAGTCAATGTGTTCTTCCAAAACAAAATCAATCAATGCCACAACTCTTAACCTCTACCAATTAGTGGATTTTCCATTAATTCATTCACAGAAGTAAAATAGCATCTTGTAAAGATCAAATTGGTGTGGTATTCCAAATATGAATGCATGTTTTTATAACCATCATTAAAACAGTAATTTGAATTATCATAGCTCTGTATTGTAATTCCTTGCTGCTGGATTTCATGAAAAATAAGTGCACATTCCCTCCATTGCCATTACTGACATTACTATATAAAGATATAATTTATGTTAAAAATCAGGATAAATACAAAATAATTATTTAATTCTGTAGTGCCAAGAAAAGTCTTGCTTCAGAAACTTTGAATAGTACATTTTGAAATTATACTTTTGAAATGTTTTGTTTCAGTGAGGAGCAAATGTTATGATTTATGGAACATTATGTCATTAGACACAGAAAGTATTTTCATTTTTTACATAAGACCATGTACCTCAATAAAATAAAATAAACTTGAAATATGAAGGCTAATGAAGAAAGTAAAATTAAATAAAGCTTTTTGACCTGCTAATTAAAATTTTTTAATGATCTATTGAAACATACAAGGAAAATATTCCCTTCCAATTACTTTACCTTAAATACAAAGAGATAATATTAATATAAATTTATATGAAATCTAGATGTTCGCACATATTTGGCACTAAAATGCAAACAAAGACAATTAAAACAATCCATCAGAAAACAATTGTGGTAGGTTGCTAATGTCAAGTAAAAGCCCCCTTGCATCTTTTTGGGAAGCAGATTCTCATTTTTTTCCTTCGGCTCGTTAGGGCATAAAGTATGATGATGATCCATTTTGACGGATGCTTAATTGCTTTTGCATGTATTTCTGCTGTATGAATTCATGGTGGTTCCTATTTAAGATTCTATATCAATAAATCATGTCAAATGAGTCTTTGTTCAGGAAGGCAGCCATGCATATGCTAAACCCTTACTGAAGTTCTAAAGCATACCAAATCTGGGAAAAAAGGGATGCCCAGTGAATGAGAACAAAAATATGGATAGAAACGTTTATTCAAAGAGATGTACTTTCAGCATGATTAATCACCAAAAGCTTTTTTAACTTTAGTCAGTGGATTGACAAATAAACAGTAACTGTAATTTAGTAAAAGTATCTTTTTTAAAAAAAAATCTTCTTCAAGTCTCCAGATAATAATCTCATGTTTGATAGCTGATTTATTTCTCGTATCATCTATTGAATTCTCTACTTGGCAAACTGTCTCTGGAGTAATTCTTAGTGCTACAAATAAGTATATTGAATAGATCTGGCAAAGGTCAATTCATGGTCTCTCTATATAATGATACACTACAGCATAATTTTTTTCTTTCTTTGTTTTAGATATAAAACATACCCACTATTAAGAGCTTTATTTTTTTCAAGATCTGTCTTGTCGAATACACTCAATCAGTTTTAAAGCACATATATGCTAAACGGTCTTTTTCTAGATGCTTACTTGGCTTGATACATCTTTAACTGAGTGGATTGAAAAAATCCTATTCTCTATTATTGTGAAAAATGTAGTGTGATTTAGGTATCAACAATCAATAGAAGATGGGACTATGTCAATTTTCAAATACTCTGGTTACATTTTTGAAAAAAAATAGTAACAACTTTTTATTTGTTTGTTTGTTTTACAGTGAATTTTCAATGATTGTTAAGGTAGGGATAGTTTTTCTTTCTTTAGCTTGTACAAGGATGAGCCATCAACTAGCATCAGTCTCATAAGATATAAAGCTCTTTTCCTAAAGATACTGAATATTTCATGTCATCAGATATAATTTTTTTACAATCGTCAGGTATGATTTTTCAATATAACATAAAGCATGATGACATAATAAATAACCTGTCCTGCTTTTAAAGATAAGTCTCAAAGAGACTTAGTGTTATATTTAATTTCAAGCGACACCACAGAAGAAAAGATGTGAAGAAGAAAACAAGAAATGAAGAATTAGGATTATACATAGCCACTGTGAACTTTTCTATATAGTCTACGAAATAATGCTTTGGGACAATTAGAGTCAGCATGTAAAATATAATCGTCACACACATTTGATTTCTACAGGATTTACATTCAGAAGATAAAATCCTAATCTCTTTGAGGTTAGTTGAAAAATTCTCATTAACTGCCATTAAAATATTCTTGTTAGCGAGGTCAGGATGAGTTACTGCTGAGCATTGTGATTATTAGCAAGTGCAACATTTGAAAATATCCTTCTCTTCAGTGTGAGGATATTTTTACATTGATATAAGCTTGTTTGTTGGCTTTGTGTGCTCAGAGTCCAAACTCTTGAGGACAGAAATTAGTTTAGGAATATTTTGTACAGTCTCCTAACAAAAGAATTTGTGTTTTCAATTCGAGCATCTGGGTGCTATCAGAATGCATAATAATTGCATGCAGAACAGCTAGGAGGAAAATTGCATACAGAAAGGCAATTAGCTGGAATATGATAATACAGGCTACCACCTACGCTGGCTTTTCATGGTAATGGCTGTTGAAAAAGACTGAGCACCTTAGTTAAGCCTTTCAAAGACGAAACAGTGACAGGTGCTATACAGAATTTGAGAGCTATTGTTTAAACTTAAGCAATATTGACTAAAACTCTGATTTCACCCTAGGAAGCCAGTTAATTATAGCTGAGGCTTTATTCAAAAGCCGACATGACATAGCTGACAGAATTACAGAGGAAACTGAGCTAGTCATTGACATCAATGATATAAAGTACCCTGGTGCTTCTTACCTCATATGAGGGAATAGTTGCAAATTGCTGGTATGGTTGATGATGCACAGCACTTAATGACATATACAATGCATTTACTGTGGAAAAAAAAAATCAGATCTAATTTATATGTATTTGACAGTTTTAAGGCTTTTACAGATGACGGTGCTGTCCTGAATGGAAATAGGTATATGAAATGAAAATTGTGTGTTTAACTCCTTTTCTGCAAGGGAGGTCTGAAGCAATTAAAGGGGGGGGGTAGCATTGCATTTTGATAAATTTTAAAATTGTTTTCCCTTTCTTTATGTGCTAGAAATTCAGATTTTTTTCTTCTCTGATAGAAGTTATTTCATCTAAGGTCCTGTCCCAGTAATTCAAAATAAAGTTTAAATTCTTACAACAGAAGGCCTTGCATCTAAAGTGCAAGGTCTTCTAACAGGAAAACAGGTAAGAAAGGAAAAGGATAAAGGATAGCTATGTAAAGAAACAGATATTACAAGTAAGGAAAATATGTGACTTCATCCAAAATTTGTAAACTAGCTAATCCTGACAAAATAATTAAGGACAAGAAATTAGCAATCCTCAATAGAAAACAGATTGCCAAACTCGAAGTAGTCCTGTGGCCTATGTTCCCAGAACACAAGTGCTGGTTCGGCACCAAAACAAGTGATTGATTAAAAAAGCAAATCCCCTAAAAACTCCCTGCAGTGCTGCCTTATTACTTACCCACTTTTGAGATATGCAGGCTTCCTTTCCTGGACTTTGAACCCACATCTCCTATTGATAGGATTGAACCCTAATGCTAAATTAAATTATATTCTGGGACAGGGGAGGGTATTTCTCTGTTCTTCATGAGGAAACTGCTTCTTTCTACACAAATTACGTAAATTCAAGAATTAGAAAGAAAATCACACCTAATAATTGGGATATCCACCTGGGGAAGGGAACTAGGAGTTTCATATTCCTATTCTGGGGAATATTTAATGTATTATTTAATCCTTGACCTACTGAAAAATTGGAAGACCAATGTGTTTATATGATCATCTCTAGAGAATTCAGTTAGAGAGAAAGTTCTTTGTTAACATCTGATGTTGGAATTAAGACATCTTATAGGACTTTCTAATGGTTATTTTAGCAAGACATCATCATATGGGTATGGTTTTGGTCAGCTTTTCGTGCCCCGTAATGCAGATGTTGGTTCAGACAATCCCACTGTACCCAGCAGATCTCTGCCCAGTCATAGATCCCAGGCTATTATCCCAGCAGCAGTGAGAGCCCAAGTTGCACCCACTTGCATATTTTGCTCCTTGGGTTAGATTTACAGTTGGCAGAATCCCATAACCTGTGTTCTGGCTGAGAAACTCCTACTGAGAAAAAGGAGGGGAGACAAGCAGATTGTTCAGTTTGAAAGCTTCTTTCCTTGACTTCCCACAGCATTCTGCAGACTCCCAGGGCTGTTCGCATAACTACAGGTCTGAACAGGTGCCAAAGCTTCTGGTGCATTTTACAAATTGGCAACAAAATAAGCTCTGCTGCCACACTGACAAATTATGCCGTGGGCCAACATGTACTTCATCAAACAGCTTGGTAGTCACTGCTGGGGGTGTTTTTCATTATCTGATCCTCAGTGAGAGATCAATAGAAATCTGTTAGCAAACACTAGAGCCTAAAATAAGTCGAAGATCTGGATGACTTTTGTTTTTTTAATTTTGTAGACCCTTAAGTACAGCTTAAAATCTTGGCTACCAAATAAGTCTTATGATTCACAGATTATTTTTGTTTAGAATTATATCCCTGTAGAGATGTTAACCTGTGGGCAGACTGTGCTACTAATTACTTATTTTGAATATTACCTCACATCCAACAGGCGCACAAAGCAATATTTATGAATGTAGGCAGGAAATGACTGGTGCAACAGTATTCAAAAATATCTCAGAGTGTTTTGGAGGTTTTAGATTCTGGTAAATTTATTCATATTGAGGAGAATTCTACTATGTGTACCAGTACCTCAGAGCTGAGACAGTAAAGTACATCTGAGGTTTGAGAAATATTCAACATAATTGACATCAAGGTATCCAAGCAGACTTTATCAGAGTGGTCAAAAGCAACCCTAACTATGGTAAACTAATGAAAATTGGTGTCAAATGTAATAAAAACCAGATAGTATTTATCCTCTATCAGATGTATTGTCTTAATCCAAACATTCCTGAAAGTATAAAATGTAAGTAATGCATTAAAATCAGAGGAAATGCGTTCTTGACGGTAAAACTGCAGGTAGTAAATTCGTCTGTGGTATAAAAGCATAACCAGCCTGGAAGAGCTGCAATCATAACCTGCTTCCACAGTCTCTTCATTGCTTGCATGTATCTTTTAAATATAGCCTTTGTAAAATATTAAATGGTTTTAAGACATATTTCCCTACTGGTACTGTTCACAGTTTTGCCTCATTTTACTGTTACTACATTGTTTCTCTATTTGTTTTTGCAGTTTCAGTCATGGATATCTTATGCTTTTTTTATTGATGGATGAGGAAAGAAGAATGCTGTGAATTGGCATATAGCAGATGTTCTTAGGAATAACATAATTTTTCAGCTATCTCAGCAAATATTTCCCCCCCCAGGATGTATTGGTCTCTCTCTTTAGTGTCAAAATATGCATACATTAGCTTAAGTACGTGTTTACCACACACCATTCTGGGTATGTGATGTCTCTGTGAGCTGGTGTGATGAATATTTACACAATAAATAGAATTCACTTTGCTAAAATCCAAAAATTGTTATGACAAAATTCTTGATACTATCTCATTTATTTCCTCGTTTAATACAAAATTGCTCAAGTAGAATTTCCTGAGATATCAGTCTTGAGAGCAGAAGGCAAATGGCTTCACCCTATTGTCCATTAATTTAGCAGAAAAAAAAAAAGGGATATCTATTGATAAACATTCCTGTTATATGAACCTGGAAGAAAATATGCAGGAAATTATTTTTTCTATAGAGATTTTTCTCAAAGATTTTCATAAAAAGAAACATTTTCGTGAGTTCGTAACCATTAGTGGTATTGGCTCTTTCCATGTTTATGGGAGTCATTCTCTTAATGCAGTCACTTCACAGACAGTTGACTAATTTTCAAGGAATTTAGGTTAGAAATTCACATAGGTGAACTTTCAGGAATTATGATTAGGTTAACCACCCACATAATATCTAAAAGAACAGTTCTTTGTTTAATTCAACAGCATGACAATCCATTTTTTATTTTAGAAGAAAATCCTCATTTCCTTTTCTTTCTGAAACATGAGCGAAAGTGGCTCAGTTCCTGTGAAGGAACACAGATTGTACAAGTTACCATTTAACTCAAGTTTCAGTTTCAGCGGAAGCACAGCAGTAAGTCCACTTACTTTGGCACCCCGAGAAGGGCCTTTCCCAAGCTCTGTAGAAGTGTTTTTAAGGAGTACATTCAGTGCAGGTAGCTCAGTGTGAAGCTGCAGTGAGAGCTGCTGGCTGAGCCCTGGGTGGCGAGAGCTGAAGTGCCGACCCTGTGCACAACAAAGGATGCGGAGACATGGACCAGACACTCAGAGACAATGCAGGAGCCGACCACCCCAGGCTTCGGTGTGTTCAGACTGTGAGGGCATGTCAGGGTATAGAAACCCAGGGGTTCCTTGTCTGGGGTGCCTCCTCAGAGGCACCAGCTCGAGTTGTTGTTTTGTTATTGCACCAAGATTAAATTATTTTAAGCATCGAGACCTTTGAGACACTGCTATAGGAAAACAGGGGCCAAGCCAGGCAGGGAACCTTGTCTGACTGTGTGTGTGGGATGTGTAGCTGTGAAGGGGCTTTGGTCCCAGCCCAGGTGATACGAGTGTGACTGCCAGAGTGGCTCCTGGATGGTCAGAAAGGGAAGTTTCCCTAACAGTGTCTGCGCAGGTTCAGCAGGCTTTAAATACAGGAATCTCTAGTGTGTATGACACTTACCCACAGTGTGCTACTGATGTGTTTGGTGTGGCTGGAAGCTGTGTAGAATGAAGGTTTTAGACATGCATGGTAGAACAACCTCATGAAATGGATTTTCTGTTTGCCTAGGATAAGGACTGCAAATGTAAGTGATAATCAGGATCACTGCTTGAAAACTAAAGCTTCTGCCTGGAGCAAGTAAGAAACACGTGAGCTTATGCTCATGTCATCACCACCATAAAAGAACGATGATGAAAAGTGCTTGAGCTTGTATTTTTTTTGGTTTTTAACGTATGGGTTTTCAGTCATTTGTCTTATGTCCTCTGAACAGATCAGTAGGGTGAGGGTAAGGTTATTAACAAAACTAGGTCTGTCTGGGACAGGGTTAACTTTCTTTATAGCCACTTGTAAGGTGCTGCGCTTAAGATTTGTGGCTAAAATAATGTTGATAACATACCAGCACTTGGCTGTTGCTGAAGAGTGCTTGCACAACCTCAAGGCTTTTTCTTTTTCCCATTCTTCCTCCCAGCCCACCAGTAAGCAGGCTAGGGGTGAGCAAGAATGTAAGGGAAGGCACTGCCAGGACAGCTGACCCAGACTGAGCAAAGGGGCATTCCATGTCACATAACATCATGCTCAGCAATAAAAACTATGTTAGAGGAAGAAAAAGGCAAGATTTTTTTTTAGTTCAGAAGTGGGTATTTTTCAGAGAAGGACTGGACATTGCTTCACCTACAGAAGCTGGTGAGCAAGTTCCTTTGTTTTGCTTTTTTAAATATTTTTTTTTCTCTTTCCTTCACCTAATAAACTGCCTTTAACTTCATCCACGAGTTTTCTGACATTTGCTCTTTATATTGATTTTTCTTGTCCTGTTGGAGTGAGGGGGACTGAGCGAGTGGCTGCGTGGGTGCTCAGCTGCTGGCTGGGGTAAAATCCCTGCACCTGAAAAAAAGGGATTTTGCACTTTTGTAATGATCAATCATTTTATACAGATCAGAAAAGAAACCAATAAATACCCTAACTATATACCCTAACTTTCATAAAATGAAGAACAGAGATGCTTTTCCAAGTACCAAATGTGAAACATGCAATGAGTTTGACTCAGAAAAAAAATTTTGGCAAATCTTCTAAGGAAATAACACTTGAAACCTCATTGTTTTGATTACAACTGGAATTCACATCCTATATCTGTATGTTTGTCTATCTTTGCACAACAAAAGCCTTGTGTATCACTAAGAATATAATAGATTCTTTTTCAGAGAAAGAAATTGAAAATTTATTCCCATAAAAAGCCTACTTTTCTATATGCCTGCTCACTTCAGATCATGGACCTATCCAAGTGTAAAAAAATGCATTATTTGACTTATTTTAAAGAAGTGCAAATACCCTGCATGAAGAATAGAGGAAAAATTATTCTCCAGTCACATAGCTTGAACTTTGATAATGTATCATCCTTTGAGACTAATGGAAAACCCCTATGTTTTGGGACCCATCAACAAGTTAATGAAAGAAAAAAGAAAGGAAAATTTTTGTGTGCAGCACATTCAGTAATTAATACAGCAATTTGTGCATCAAGGAAGTCATAATTGGTTCCAAAGTTTTCAATCATCTTATCCATCTGCCACAGCATTACAAAAGTGTTTTAACAGTTTCTGGAGCATGTCCCTACCAAGCATTTGTTTTTCCAGCTGCAATTAGATTTTTTAGGATGTACTTTTCTTAATTAAGAAAATACTTACTCATTTTATATTCTTACAGAGGATAAAAGGGGCAAGGTAAAAGGTGTTTTGATTCTTTTATGAAAAGTTGGAAGCAATTCACTTGATAAAGAAAGATAAATAAAAACTGTGTAAGGACTATTGTATATGGAAGAAATCAGTGGGAACATATATGTTTGAGGAATCTCATGTGGTCTATTGTGCTGTCTTCAAATCTTGTTCTCTCTGCTCAAGCAAATATTCTTGTTACTTGTTAAGCTAAATATAGGAATAATAGGAACTTTTTTCTTTTTTTTTTTTTTTTTTCATTTAGAATGCCTGAATTGATTCCAGAAAACAATGCAGTACTGACTTAGTTAAACTTGAATTTCCTCAAAAATTAATTTCTTTATATAGGTACTCATGCAATTGGGCAGTAACCCAGTCTTAAATGTATTTTAATATGTTTCCAGATTTGCATCCAAGGGAGTACAAGTGGTAGAAGAGAGGAAGTTAGAAATGGGATTTAGTAAGAGGAGCAGGTCACATTTTTGGTGGGGAAATGAGCTTAACCTGGGAGGGAAAAAACCTTGGTAACCATTTTTTTTTCTTTTTCTGTGAAAAGTAAATGATTATTCTTATAGATTATGAAAGCTAGAATAGTCTAAGTATTTTAATTAGTGTACCTAATGGGATTAAAAACTTCTTGTGTCTTACTCCATATTTTTGTTCAAATTTAAAAAAAAAAAAAATCTAAATCCAAACTTAGAGAGGAGAAATTTCAGCATGTAGCAATAATTCAATGCTCCTGGGCATGAGGTCTTGGAATAAGACTCCTGTTCTCGTTATGAAGGTTGACACACATTCACATATTGTGTCAGAAATCAAAATTTATTAAGTAAATAACATCACCCCCCAAAAAAAATATTATGTTTTTTTTTTTAATTCTTGTAAATGTTTTGCTTCTTACTGTAGTTTGAATGGTCTATTATTGCTGTGAGCTAGGATCATTTCATAATTTGTACTGAAGTCTTGCTTTAAAAATGTTGATGATTAAAGCAATATATCTCTTTTTTTCAAGCAATGAACAGCCACATTACATCAAAAAGTCTTTAATGCAGATGAACAATAGCTTTCCTAGTTAAAGTATATGCAAAATTTCTTAATCTAAATACAGTACACTGAAATTTTAGTAAAATGGAATGCATATTTTATACTTTACATTTTTTTCATTTACTTCTCTTTTGCTCTTTGATCTTCTCAGACATCTGTCTTTCACTTTGGAAACTGTTTGAATTCTTAAAGGTTTCTTTTTTAGTTAATATTCTGCATTCTCAATTCAGGAAAGGAGTTCCAAGATTAATGCTGGCTAATACTTGATGACATACTTCTAGATTTAAAGTTATGTTTATGTGTTTGGAATCATCTTGCAGACAAAATAATTCTCGGTTGTCACATGGAAACAAAGAATGTCACGGTTTTATAAAAACAAATAATCTTGCTAATGCCTAAAGGCAAGTTAGTAACCTTTTGCAAAACAGATAAAAATCCCAAGATATATAGCAGGTGTTGAAGAACATTATTAACCACTCCTTATTGATTCAATAGGTGATTAATGCAGGCAAATGTGACCTTTCTATTCTCAGTTTCTTATTCTTTCATGATGTCAGTTTTGGCCAGTCTCTGGACAAAATATATTTCTCTAAAAGGCAAAATTAAAAATCAGTGTAGTGCTGTTCAAGTTAGAATGAATCTGATCTTTCACAGTTTGGACTAAAAGTAAGTAGAATTTGAAACAAACAAACAAACACCAAAAAAACCAACCAAACCAACAAAAAACAGACACAGAAATAGGTCACAGTATTTAGACACTGCTGTCTACAACTTCAGCATGATGCAGCGGGCACAGGTTGGTGCAGATTTCTTTCTGCTGTGTGGTGATAAGATGCAAAGGAATGGCTTAAATATGCCAGTGAAAGTTCATATCAGACTGGATATGAGGAAAAAGTTCTTCACTGAGATGGTTGTCAAGCATTGGAACAGGTCCCCAGGTTGGTGGTCTTGTCACCAAGCCAGTGTTCAATAAGCATTTGGACAATGCCTTTAGATATTTGGTTTAAGTTTCTCTGTGTGCAGACTAGAGATGGACTCAGTGGTCTTCATGAGTTTCTTCCAACTCAGGCTGTTTTA
The DNA here is from genome assembly GCA_013399855.1 of Oxyruncus cristatus. Taxonomy (NCBI): domain Eukaryota; kingdom Metazoa; phylum Chordata; class Aves; order Passeriformes; family Cotingidae; genus Oxyruncus; species Oxyruncus cristatus. Next base: position 61,293 of record VXAY01002648.1, read on the forward strand.
TGATCCTGCATTTCCGATTTAGTCTTTAGCAGCCATTATTATATGTATTTCCAAGATTCCTATTGCATTCAGCAAAATTTCTTTATTGAAACCTCCTATCTGTTGTTCATAAAACAATTCATAAAATAATGAACACTTCATAAAAATGCATGGGTAGGTAAAATAAAAAGGAATGTGGGAAGCTTATTGCCAGGTAGCAATGAAAATGTGAAGAGACCTTTTAACTCCTTCTACTTTAAATTCGCTGTGTTAAAGTTTGTCACATTGTTATATGAACACCTTCTGTGATGTTCACTCATCAAAGTGACTATAACACGTCTTAGAATCGCTGTTGTTCTCCCCAAGTAAGAAATCTGTACAGTAGAACATATATTTGTGGGCTTTGCTGTTGTGTTTTGGGGGTGAGTGTATTGATTTTTGGTTGGGTTTTTTTTGGTTTTGTTAATTTTTTTTTTTCCTCCCACTTTCACAACAATTTCTATTAATAGTAAGGAGAAAAATTCAAAGAAACATGCTTCCCACCTGGAGTAGCCAGAGTGAGCTTTCATAATACTTTTTATCTAAGAGAGTATGTCTTGTAGTACCAGATGACTCCTTTATATATCTGTATTTCTATGACATATATTTTATAACCTAACAAGCCACACAGCCTTTAACTATGATGTTGTGTTAGGAAGAAGAGAGGGGAAAGGCAGTACAGGGAGAGAACTGAACAATGAGAAGAAGAGCAGTCCTGTTGGAGATGGGGAAAAAATGCTACAATCATCAAGGTTTTAGAGAACAAGTAGACATAAAGTCAGTGTATTTTCAGAACAAAAGGCTAGAAAAAGGGGAAATTCAATTTTCAAGGCCACCTTATGTGGAAATTTAAAAAAAATCTTAAAACACATTGTGATGTTGTTAACATCATCATCAACAACATCATCAGTACCTTGGTGTAATGAGAAATATGCTCGCTCTCTCTCTTCTCTTTATCTAAGTCCAGACTTCAGGATCTTCACTATGAAAACACTTAGCAGAAGGATATCCAGCTGAATGGAGGGGGAAAGGATTCAGTTCCCAATTACATTTCTCCTGTGCCTGACTTTCAATGGAAAAGTTTTTCTCATGATGTCAGAGAAAGTACTGATGCAAGAATTTTAAAAAAATTCAAACCTGTGTGTTACAAAAAGCTTTCAGAAAGTGGCTGGATAACAGATAACAGACAAAACTTCAATCCATATGCAGAAGTAAGTATCTTGAATGTTTGAAGAACTTTCAGTTGTACATTCTCCTATAAATATGTCCTTCTTAGTAAAAAATTCATATAACAAGTGTGGTTTATGATAAATATGTATATTAATTTTTGATGAGAAAACATGAATACAAATGAAAATTCTTTCCTAGTAGAGTAATACCCAATGTTGACACCGGTAATCTGATTCTACTGCTTAAAATTTATTGTTATATTTCATCAGTTTCCATAATCAGCTTAAAGATGGTTAGAGTTACTTTCACACTGAGTTCAGACAATATTATGGTACATGCATGTAGCTTTGATCAGATATTTTATTAACTGATCTATTCAGACTGTCTGGAAAAGTATGTGAGTAAATTTGCTGGGTTGAACGTAGAAAAACAGCAGTTTATGCAGATTTTAGATACATATTTTTAACTGATTTGCTTTAAAATTTGTATTATGCTTATTCTTCTGTATCTTGGAAAACGTATACTGGTCATACTCTTTTTTTCTTCTGTGTTTTCATAGATCTATCTGTTTAAGTTTTAAGTAACATATATAGCTAATGTAAAGAAAATAGTTCAAAAAGAAAGACATGTTTTGCAGGTTAAAAATCAATGTACCAAAATAGCAGTCTGTAGGAGTAATGCAAAGACATTCTTTTCAAGGATATGTTTCCAAAGTACAGTGATTGAGAGTATAACGAAGGCATGTGTTTCTCATATTTATTGAAGTATATATAGAGTGGTCTTTTCCCACTGACTCAGCACCAATTCTTCAATAGCTTTTTTGCTTTACAATAGGAATCTTACTACTTAGTTCTCATTTTTGGAGTGCCCACATCAGTAGTCCTTTTTCTTAACTCAATTTTAATCCTATGAGTTCAGTATTACTCATCATTCGATGCTTGTGCAAAAAGGATCAGAACCACATGTGCTTTATGGGCATTTAAAATATCCGTGAATTGACTTTAAGCAATACAAATTTATATTAAAAATCTGTGAAATTGGATTTTAAAACTAGAACTTACATTTTCCCAGTATACTTACATTCAGTATTCATGGCTATTCCTGTAAGACAATGCTAAACAACTCCATTTTCAATTGAAACAATAGAATCTTTGATTTTGAAGGTGCATGTGTTTCTTTCTTTTTTTTAAACAAATAGACAAAAATGTTTAATAATACAAAAATTATTAATCTTTTTATTTGTATTCTTTCCCAAGCATAAATCTATATTTGTTCCGTGAAGATTTATTAAAAATACATATTCATGGATGACGGAATGAAACATTAATTTCACTTGTCTGTACTATGCAGCTTATAGGAGAATGCTGATTTATACAGATGGTGGTCAAGAAAAAAATGTGTTAAGGAGAATTTAAATTTTAAAGTGTTGGTAGCTTTAAAATCCTTAGTATGATGTTACTACCCTGTGATGATCTGTACCAGCAAACTATACACAGTTTTTGCTCCAAAAGCTGTGAAGCGAAAAAGTGGGTTTTGGTTAAAATTCCAGGGTGAAGCGGATTGTTCCTCTTTATTGCATTTTGTTCCCTGATAACAGATCAAGAGGAGCTGCAAGCATCTCTGTCATCCCTAGGGCTTTAATACAGGAGGTTTAAACCTGATAAGACCTAAACAAACCCTCAGTTGATGAGGCTCAAGCTGCTGAAGGGAAGTCCAGGAGGAGAGAGTACAGGTGATTTTCTGAGTTTGGGAACCCGTGCAGCTCCCACTGAGCCTCGGCATGACCCAGAAGCCTTCAGCAGCCCACAACTTCTCTGTGGTGACCCTAGGGAATGGCCTGAAGTTGTCTCAGTGGAGGTTTAGGCTAGATATTAGGAAAAGGTTCTTCACCCAGAGGGTGGTTGGGCACTGGAACAGGCTCCCCAGGGAAGTGGTCACAGCATCAAGCCTGACAGAGTTCAAGAAGTGTTTGAACAATACTCTCAGGCACATGGTGTGACTCTTCAGGATGGTCCTGTGCAGGGCTAAGATTTGGACTCTATGAACCTTGTGGTTCCCTTCCAAGTCAGCATATTCTGTGATTCTGTGATATACTTTGTGTAAATTAATTTTTAGAGCAAGGTTTGGAAAATGGTGTCAATAAAAGTACTGGTATTAATAATGACCATATTTCATTAATTTGCACATAGAGTTACCTTGTTCTTATTTAGTACTTTGATGATGGCATCTTTGAATACTAAGCAAACGTCTTTCATGAATAGGTTGCCTGAGGACTTGAATGGGTCTGGTTACAGTAAACCCAGAAGAAGATGACTGATTCCCTCTCTCTGAATCAAAGCTGAAGAAGTAAATTGGCTGCCATTTCAGTTTTTTAGATGGAATATCTGGCATGGTAAGTATGACTGAATCCACAGAAGAGGGCTTCACTTTGCTTTAGGAATGTCTACATTTGAATTACCAGTTGCATTAATAAACACTGTGTCACGCAATAAAAGGCTTTTTCACTTAAAGAGCAGTGAGGAATTCATCGTAGTGGAGATAACTCCATCTTCAAGTCAAGACAGCCGTGGAAGGCAATTTAACAGTAACAGAATCAGTGATGCTCTCTCTTCTGATAGAAATTGTAGCTCTGGAAGGTGATGATGGAACACACAATAGGTATGACTAGGAAATTATTTGAAACAACAGAAATATGGATGCATCAATTTAGTGTTTTTGCTATTTTTATTGTTTTTGCAAGGTGACTGTTAGCTTAAAGTGTATTTATATTGTCTCAAATCTCTTGTAACCCCATTTTCTTAAAGTATGTGTTTGCAATTCACATTTGATCTCTAACAGCAGACAGAACAACTTTGGTACTTTGGTTTTTATTGAGTGAATTCTTCTCTCCATCAGTCCTTTCACCCTGAAGTCTTTTGGAATTCCTGTTGTCACTCTCTAATCCTGCATTCTCAATTTTATAAAACAGTTATTGGATAAAGTACATTTTTCAACTGTGCTTGTCTTAAAGAAAATAGTTTTCATCAGATGTTCCAAACTAGATTCTTCAGACTTTTAATGATGCTAGTCACATATTTATTTCCTGCCAAAAATAAAACAGAGGGAAAAGAGACTTGATAATCTGGGCACTGATGTTTTAATGAGACAATTCTGTGTAATCATGTAAATCACTATTTGGCTGGCTTTTTTGGATGAAGTAGCTCGTTCTCCACCTGCTAAATGGTAAGCCAGCACAGCACAAAAAAAGAATTCTTCCTATTTTATGTCATCACAGTTCAGTGGAAATAGTGTCACTGGCATTTACATTGTGCTGTATCTATACTCAGTGTTGCTTTTTTTTCAAGTCAGGCTTCTGTTCTAACAGAAATGCCAGTCAGAACATTCATTTTTTTTCAAAGATAGCCTAATATTAACATAAGAGTATAAAATTACTGACTCTCTTTGATGGATCTCAGAGTAGCAATTATATTTGTTCTTGTTTAACAGTCCATTGATAGAGGAGACTGAATTGCTTAGGATTCTATAATGTTTTCACTTATTAGGAATATTCTAAACTATACTGTACATTAAATTTGTATTATAATTTATATCATAAAGCTGGTGAAATTTTCTGGACTCTATACAGTAGCTTGCAAGGAATATCTGTAAGATTTCATTTTGGTTAACACTTCCACAACAGGATATATACGTAATGTCATTCTGGGAATATGTTTATCTTTTCCTGTTTCAAACAGGTTTTGTTAATATAGCAGATATACATATATGTATTTATTTATATATATATTCGACTGTAGGGGTCTTTTGCTAACACTATTTAGGTATGATTTATGGCTTGATATGAGCTATACCACATTCACTCTTATGTTTTGTTTTCTTGATCAAGTGTTGTTTATTAGAAATTACTAACTTTGGAGAACTATTCTTATCTAATCTAAACCAACACTTACTTAAATGATGACTTCATTAGCACCTCATCCAATTAAAGAATGTTCTTGAAAGCTATAGGCCTACCAACCACATATTCACAATTACTGTAGCAAAATACAGCAAGATACCTTTCTTTTTGCATTATAATAACCATCCAATTGCTTTTGCTCTCAGACTACGACAGACCCTGATTAAAAACGTGAAGCTTATTTGTATTTCAAACAGTTTACTGAGCACTTCTACTGCAGTTGCATACTTAGCAATGTGTTCCTGGCAGACCCTTGCCGTTTTCCCTTGGGGGTAGCGGTGCCTGCTGGAGTGCTGCTATGCTCCCTTCTGTCTATCCTCTCTCTAGCTTGATACGTAGACCAGAAATCTGTAGTGGTGGCAACAAGCTGTGACAGGTGTTTACAGTCCTGGTGCTGCTTCAATTCTGTCTTATTACTGGAAATAATAGAACTACTGTCGAAGAAAATAGAGGTTTTTAGCCTATTCTTCAGAATAGTGAGTGTTAGCTTGGCCAGGCTGCTAGGAAGCCTCTAAAGCAGCCTGGTGTGTCCTGCAGCTAAGAGAAGCACTTCTTATCTTAGTCCCGCTTCTGTGCCATGACTTTTCTTTTGTTGGCACGAGGTTTTGTGCATGTGTGCTGAAATGAGTTAGGCCAACAATCCTGGTTAAAGTTAACATGGAAACAAACAGAAATGGTTACTTTAAAATCCAGCTGATGGGGCAGGCCTGATAATACTTACAAACTCTCTGATCAGAGCCTTTTCAAAGAGGAATCATTCAGTACCATCCATCATATCTATCTTCAAGGTGAGACCTTGTTAGGATGCCAGGTCTCATCTGATAGATTGCTTAGATCTTCAGTAGTGTTCCTGAAATGAACAATAAGCGTCCAGTTGACGTTAAACCTGATATTAAAGGGTATATTCTGCACCAGGTTTAAAGAGCAGATTTTAGGAGAACCATGAACACTGAACCACCTGTTTTTATGTGAAATCATGTATATTGCACCTCTCTGAAATCACACTCACAAAGGAAAAAAACCCTTTTAGCAGTTAAGGGGAAAAAGCATAAAAAGCCTTGGACCACTTCCTGGGTTAATTGTTTGGAGCATTTCACGGTGTAGTTCCACCTTTTTATTCCTTGTGAATGAAAAAATGTGATTTAACAGATGTATTTCCTTCTTTGTAGAATTTTCAATATTGAAACACAAACCAGATATTTGGTCACAGACAAATATATATATTTTTATAAGGAAAAAAATGTATAATTTTGGATCTAATTTTACAAGAGAGAACTTCCTGTCAAGATATACCCCAGTCCAAAGTCAGTCAATATTAGACTCTATATAAGGTAGATAGATATATAAGGTATATATAAAGGTATATATAGATATTTCCTATATCTGCCTTATATAGAATATACCTGAAACAGTGAATGGTTTATACATATTATGCACGAAATAAAAAATGATTCAGCAGGTTTCTTAGAGTGTCACCTTTTAATGTGCTGTTTGTGTTATACGTATCATGGTATGTATAGTAATGGAAAATAATGCATGAGAATAAAGCATCCTTTGGGATCTTCCAGACAAAATATGGAGTTATGTAAAAATATTTCAATAATATTTCAATATATTTACTTTAAAAATGGATGACAGCTGCATGTCCCCATTCAGATTGGCTGCTCCACAGTATTGTGCAGAAGAGATGGGATGGCCATCAAATAAGTGTTTTGATTTACAAAGTCCTAAGACTATTTTATAATTATTTACAACTCATCTGTCTTATATGGCTTTAATGGCCTATTTTAAAGCAGTAGATAAATGGCTGTTGAATGCACACATGACAGAATCTTACTCTGACCATTTATTTTGGTTGAATTACTCCTTTTGTCGGCTGCATGTTTTTTCATTTATTAACAGTGACCTTCAAGTAAGTACTTACTGTTATTTGCTTCTGACTCATGTAAATGGTGACAAGAATAGAGGCCAAAAAGCCTTGATCACCCATGTTGTCTGAAGTGAAGAAAATATTCATATGTGAGTTGTGTAGTTCTGATCTTCTCATTTATGTTTTTTAAAGAATTGCTGGTGAGTTGTTTTATTTATTTATTTCTCTCTTTGCACCATATATTATTATAGCTGAAATGCCACCACCTGGACTGTGAGTACTAAAAGTTGCTAAAGCAGCTCCATATAGCAAATTGAAGTGTTTCTTGTTCTAGTTATAAAAAACGTTTTTGCAACGTGGAAACATAATCCAAATTCCAATAAACTCTTACTGATATTTTTAGTTAAGTTTACTAACAAGTAAATGAGTAAATGACTAACACTGTTGAGTTAATTCTTAACTGGAATATTTTCATTTGGAACAGCTAAGTAGTAATATTTGGTTGCTGCTTCTGTACATGGAGTAGTAAGCAAAAAACACACAAAGAGGTTCTTCCTCTTAACGCTGACCTCAGCCATGGTTTGTTGTTTCTGGTTTTTGCTTTTTGTTGTTGTTGTTTCTGGTGGTTGTTAATCACTTTTTCTGGAATTCCAAAAGTATGTAATTTTGGCTGAGTGCATTTTCTGCAGGTCCAAGTCTTATTTTTCATGACTGAGGTAGTGAGGTCGGTCCAACTGCTAGGGGCTTCAGGGAAAATTGAGTTCCTTTTTGTTTTTACCTTCCAATATTTATTTCTACTTTTTCTCCCTCAAGCAGGTTACAAAACATGCAATTGGTCAGATTAGTTTCAGATTTAAATAGGGAAAATTTTAATACTGTGATTTGGTTGTTTGTGTTTTCAGGTAATTAAAACTCACAGGTTCATATTGCTGAAAGGGAAGGTCATGTAAGCCATTTCCTGGAGCTTTAAACATTCATTTGCTTAAGTATTTTGTCCTATTTTAAATATATGCTTTCAGATATTTCCTAACATAATATTTAGTACACCAGGAGCCAAATTCTTACTGGCTTTACATATCAATCTTTTATATTTACATAAATTCTACATCAACAGTGGTACCACTTTTACATAATTACAATTTAGCCTTGGAGGTAACCTAACAAAATATATGGTGCTAAACCAGTGCTGGGACTGAGTCTACATATCCCAACTAAACTAGCATCATATTCTTTGTTTTTCAAATAGCTACAAGTTCCTCTGTGCAAAAATTGTATTCCCTAATCAAGAGGCTTGTGTAATTCAAAATTCTCAGGCTTGAAATGTCTGTCTGTTTTTCCTAAGAGCTGAAAGTATTAATAGAACTAATAGCATGATTTTGTGATTTCCTGTATCAACATTACCAAAATTTGATTTCAGTAACATTGTCTTTGTGAAGGTGGTAATCTAATTCACTTGGTATAATATCTGTATTTCAGCAAAACAGGATTTCAAATGGATTTCTTACTTTATTGATCATCTGATAATAAAGATAGCAAAAAGAGTAACTATTTTTCAAGTCTGAAGAGAAACTACTGATGTTGATCAGTTGGTAACGTTGGGATGGATTACATACCATTAAATTGTCTTTTTGAGATGAAATATAATAATGCCATCCAAGACACTCTCCTGGATTTGCTACCAAATACTTTTTTTACTCCCCCCCGCCCCCATAAGTGAGAGACTCCAAGAGGAAAAAGGCAAAGGACAGTCCTTCAGAATTTTTTTTCTCTGCAAGAGAGATGACAAGAACAGTGACCACTTGTGAAAGTGATCAAATAGTAATCTTTGAGTTTCTATTATTTTTTTCTATATATATATTTGAGGATTATTTTTCAAATACCCGTGGAAAAATTATTGTTACAAAAGACTTTGTTGTGTGTTTTTTCCCCATTTCTATGACCTTCTACAAATAACAGTGAAGTATTCTGTTACAATGAAAGAGAAAGCATATGCTTTACTGTAGTACAGGTACAGATACTATGATGATGGATGAGTAAAGTGAGAATTTGTTGATTGTATGATAATATTATGTTGTAGGTAGTCTATCCAGATGCTCAAGAGTACTAGATCTGCCATTTTATGTTTTACTTAGTTTTATTATTCAAGGTTTTTTTAATTTTACTTTGCCTATAAAAAGTTTTCTTATATGTAAATTCAACAAAGTATAAAGAAAAACCCACTGAAACAGGATTTCAAATGACTTTCATTACTTTATTGATCTTCTGAAAAGCACCTCGGATCACCAGTCATGCATTTCACTTGTTACCATGCTTAGACTTTCTAGTAGAAAATGTTTTGATTCTTTTTATTTTCTTCCTGTTTTACTGTGATGTGCTGTTTTAAACGATTTAAACATAGCATTTGGATGCAGACTGTGATAAAGTCCAGTCTCACTTTATATGCATGGGTCTGGATTAAGCAAAACTCCCCTGGGAAACCGTGAAGGGGAACACAAAAGGGAGTAGGACTGTAGCTCCCTAACACTGTGATCTCCTCCTCTCTGTATGATGATTAGTAAGCTGTATCTTGCTCCATAACATCCTGCTGCTACTTGTCTTCTCCTGAATTAGATCAAAGTAGTGGGAGAAAGTTGCATATGTTGGAGAGAAAGGTGAGGTGAAAAGAGCAGAACTTGCATCTGACACAACTGACAGCTCCATCCACTTTTTATTATTTCAGAGGTACCTAAGAATTCACAAGGTGAATTTCTCATTAAAACTCATAAAGTGTACCTGACTTCGAGGCTGGCAGAATTAGGGGTTGATATACTCTTCCAGAAAAGTACTATATGGGCTCTTTTCCTCCTAGCATCCCGTAGTTAACTATGCAGACATAAAAATGCAATAAATGTGGTTCTGAGTGCATACAGGTGTTCTTGTAGAATTCGAGCATTATGGATTTAATTTCAGATCATTACTCAGTTTTTTTGGTTTTTTTTTTTTAATACAGAAAGTCTGCTGAGATTAAAATTGTAAACCCTAATTTAATAGTCCTGTTTCTTTTCCAGGACATTTTTCAGTGCCTGAAGAGTCACTTAGGGATGTGAAAATTTTTAGTTTTTCTGGTCTTTCCCCCCCCTCCCCTCCTCTCTCCTCTTTCACTCTCTTTAGAAGGTCTGAGTATGTTAATAAAATATTTTTATGCTCCTTTTCCTGACCCAAATTTTTTTAAATTTTTAAGTCTAGAAATATTTTTACATTGTTCTGTATAATACCCTTGGTAAAAAAAATAAAAAAAAAGGCAAAAGAATCTGCTAGGATGAAACATAGCGTTGCAACATTAAGACAGTAACAAAATAAAAATGTAACACCTGATGCCTGAATTACTTCCCTGTTGATCATTCTCAGTTGATGAAATAGTAATTAATCATGTATTTTGTAAAGTGAAGAATAACAAAATCTCTATGCAGACTCTGAGGAACCCTGCAGATTGTAAATTATTTACCTAAAATTAAGACACTACAGCATAGCATTTCAAATAATGCATTTCTCATAGCCTGCTGCAGATATTGGTACTTACAAATTATGTTGTTGGTAAATCAAAGAAGATTTACCTCAAGGACATTGTTTTGCCTCATAGTGTTTTGGAAATACATGACTGTTTGGATCAGGGGAATTCTGAATCATCATGTTTTATAGCATCCTACTTTCTGGAGTACATGTGTAAGTATGAAACTTGCCTTCAATTTAAAAACAAGAGTTTCAGGATCTCTCTGCATATTAGGTCCCTGTCGTTCTAAGCAATATGAATGAATAACATCAAATGACCATCCTACCTCTACAGGTTGAGTATTCCCAGTAGTCCATTATAGCCCAGTGTTCTAAGTCAGCTTTCTAAAACTCAGTCTGTCTCATTCTTTATGTTGCAACGTCATAAATTTATTATTAGTGGTGAGATCATCTTAAAATAAAGTAATTTTACATTCATACTTTTCTCTCTCAACCCCAAAGGCAAGACTGTACATGGCCTCTATCATGTAATAAGAAATATCCATTCCTAACCACCTCTCAGCATATTGCACTGGACAATTTCTGGTGAAACCAGATTGTTGTTGATCCCCTAGTGGAGAATAAACTGGGAAAGAGAATGTTAATGAACCCAGATTTAGCAATGTTAATCCTTATTAGGAGGCTGAAGGCTACTTTAAAATCATTTGAGTGCCCATGCATTTCTAATAATAATTGACACTTTTTCTGGGCTCACAGAGTAATTGTTACAACAAAACTATCAAATTCATTCTTGGATGATGATTGATTTCAAAGAAACAAAACATCATAACACCCCAAATCTTGAATGTGTCAAAAAAATGACCACTGTTCAGTAATATGACAAGCAAATTTCTCCAGGAAAATACCCCCAAAAAACCAAGACACGACATAACCGAGGAATGAACACCAATTGATACATAAATTGTGTTTGAATTCTCAGGAAAAGATAATCCAATAGGAGATATATTGATCGGAATTTTGTCATAGAATCATCATAAAATCATACAATGGCCTGTCTTGAAAGGGACCTCAAAGATCGTTTAGTTCCAACCCCCCTACTGAACAGGGACAGCTTCTACTAGGCAAGGTTTCTCAGAGCTCCATCCAACCAGACCTTAAACATTCCCAGGGATGGGGCATCCAGAACTTCTCTGGGCAACCTATTCCAGTGCCTCAACACCCTCACAGTAAAGAATTTCTGCCTCATGTATAAGCTAAACTTACTCTCTGAATTTGAAGCCGTTCCACCTTGTCCTGTCACAACGTGCTCTTGTAAAAAACCCTTCTCCATCTTCCTTATGGTATTTATCATAAAGTAGCATCCAAACTTCACAGCACTGACTGTCATTAACTGCCATTAAAAGAGATGACATTTAATGCTTGTACATGTAATAAATTACTGGTGTATGTTTTAAATGTGAAAATGTCTATGATTATTCATGTGTGTTTGGCTGTTCTCTCTCTCCTGCTGCTTAGGTGTGCACCAGTGTGGGAGAAGTATAATTAGGAAATCACTATGTCTTAGTTAGCATACTGTATTTCTTAACAATCAACGCTTTATAGAGCAGAGTAATTTAGCATAGAAGACCAAAACTCAGTGTGAGATCTGTCAGTGGAGGTTTTGTTTCAAACAGCTGACACTTGCTACAGACAATGAAATCTAAAAATTAGATATCCGGGTTAACACATCTCTGCCTGTTTTTTTTTTGTTTTTGTTTTTGTTTTTTTTTTAGTAGCTTTAAGCAATTCTTGTTTTTGTCCTCCTGTTCTGAATAAATGTAGATCTGTACCAGCTTTTCTTTCTCATAGTTTGGTGCTACAGACTCTCATTTTAACAGCAGATTCATTTCTACTGCCTAGTTATCAGCAACATTTTTGGAGGTTTCTGCATCACTGTTTGAGACAGCTGCTTGCACTGTCAACCTGAGAGCTGTCTTTAAAACCATACATCCTTGACATATATAATTAACTAGCCTGGAGAAAGATGGTTGACTGAAAGCTACACAGGTCAGAAAAAAAGCCTGTTACTTGGCACACACTCACATAACCTAATTGACCTAAACTGAGCAGGAGAAATTAATCATGCTTTCAGCCACTTCTCCTGACATCTGTGTCTCTCCTTTTATTGGGTTTAATGTTTTCATTTTTCCCACACAAGTGTCAGGTACCTGTCTGATGAAGATGACCACAGGTTTATCTGCCTTTTTTTTTGACAGTATGTCATTGTCCACCAGAAATGAAGAATAAGAGGACCAGCTTTCATTAGAAAATAGTTTGAAGAGTTTCAGCAATGGTGTTGACAACAAATCTGAAGAAGTGCAGGTAGTAACCATTGTGGATGGGGGGAAAAAAACTCTAAAATATTTAGGACAAAAAGAACTTCAGGCTGTATTAGGCATCTGGATTGGGGCTTTATTGACTGGAAATCACTAATAATATGAATTTTTTTTAATTCAAATATTAATATGTGTTTTGAAAAACACAGATATTTTAAAAAATTGTATCCAATCTTTTATTTAAGAATTTTTCCAAGTAATCCATTTGTAACTATCCTGGATCAATTAATATTAGAAAGTTGTTGTTATATTTACCTAAAAGCCTTTCCTGTCACCAAAGTAAACACATTTTTTGACCATCAATGGAATACCACCATGCTTCCATATCTAAGCATGGGCTCACCTTTCTTCTGTGAAAGGAATCAAGGTGTTAAAAAATTAATTATTCTAAATTGTAATTTTTGTAAATTTATATTTCTTCTAATATATTTGAAAGATACCTGCATAATATGAATTAAGCTAGTCTCATGTTTCAAACAAATCCTGCATCTGTTTCTTTTCGTGATTTAGATTTTATATTACATTTGGTTCTGCTGGAAACAGATTTATTTAAAAGAGTAAAATATACTATCTTAAACTCCAAGATTAAGAGCACTATACAGAGGTGAAAGTATTCCTACAGTTACATAATTGCTGATGTCCCCTTCTGGGACACAGAAATTCAGCCTTTGTAGCAGGTTCTACCATAGACTACTTTCACTGTCTGTGATAGACCAAGCCTAGAATAGTACGTAACTCATGTGGAACTTTTGTGCAGATTATACACATGCTACAGATTTAAGAGGGCCACTATATTGCGACGTATTCTAATATCACACAAAGAGCACTGGCTGTTCCTGTTTTCATAACCTGTCTTCATGGAGGAAATAAAGTATGATGAATCTGTTCTATAGTTTTCACTTGTGGTCAAGTCTACCAGCCTGGAGGGAGACTCGAAAAGTCCCTGGAGAAATAAAATTTATAAGTGTTTAGTGCTCATTCAGCTGAAGAAGTTCTCGTAAGTTACTGGACAAATCTTTTGAATCCCAACCTCTCAGGATAGCACTGGGAAAAAAAGAAGATTCATTACTTCATTCTCCCAACTTAATTAGGTGAAAGAAAAGCACATGGTTGTATTTTGAAATTTATTCTCTGCTTTTTACTTCAGGCCATATACAAAAATAGTAACTCCTTCTTGCAGAATCTGTGGCTGTACTTTGAATCGACAAAGCAATATACGTAATAATTTAATGGGAAAAAAAAAGAAGCAAACCCCTCATTTGTTTATCTTGTCTTGAGTGCAACACCTCAACTTCAGATGAATGTACAGTTGCTGGACTGTTTTATTATGCTTAAGACAGCTTTCTAATAGTAGTTGCTGTATTCAAATATTTTTAAAATATAGTTTTACCTTAGCTGGTAATTATGAACTATTCTCTCAAAAGAATTCTATGAAAATATAAAGCATTGTCTTTAATTATTTAACTAAAATCTGTGTTCTCATTTAGAAGGAGTCAGTCTGACGTCTTGCATACCAAGACAATTTACAATGATACAAGAGTGTCATCTAGTGAATGGTTTGGGTGTAGGACAAATGCCTCAATAATATCCAGATTTTGAGTCATAGTATAAGTACAGCTGGTTAGACAGCAGGAATACTCAGAGCATTTTAAAACTTTCCTTCAGATCAATACTGCACACTAAATAAGAATTATTTGAAAATTATACTATTCAAAGGAAAAAGATAATTTGTTGTTTACTGCTTCAAGACATGCTACATATCCTTCCTTAACATCTAATCTTCTGTACTAAAACCACAGTTCAAAATTCCAAAATTCAGATACTAAATGTGAAGTAAATGAAATTAGAAAGTTAATCAGAAGTTTTCTTTTTCTAAAACAAATGTAATATTTATCTGAGTTGTTGAAAACCTTAAACATCAGTTTGCTTTAGCTTAGAAAAAAATAACTTTCTGCAGAAAGGTCTGGAAAAAGTAATACAGCATTTATGTTAAGGGATCTTTTATGTCTTTAAAAGAGTTAGTTAAATTCTGCAGTAGTCTATTTTACTAATTATACCAATATGTTATACTTCAGTGGAATAAAAACTCAAGGTGAATGTGAATTTTATACCTTCTTGTTCTTTGGTGTTCAGTATGTCAGTGATTGATCAGGGAAGATAATCAGGAAATAATTACAGAGTTATAGCTAAAAACTGATATTTCCACTAAACAGACAATTTGAGAGATTTCAGTAAAGAGAAATGGGAGAATGAGGAATTAAATTGCACGTGAGGGAAAAAAAATCTACTAGGCAGTGATTGTTGATAATTTTTATCCTACAGATAACTAAAGACTGAGGAGTGGAGGGAAAGAATGATATTTTGAGTATCATGCCTTTATTGTTAATTTTACCAAAAGAATTCATTTTTGGTATTACATGTGCATAAAAAAAAGTACTATTAAAAATTAGCACAGAAAAGCACTAATTGAAGTTTATTAGACTTCTAATCTGAAAAATTAAATAAAATGTATTTTAATGAAATTAAATTTTCAGCTGAGATACCTAAAGTGATAGCAAATCTTACTATTATCCAGTCCAGGAAAATGGTTCATCTGATTAATTTTAGCTGTTCCTTTATGTCATTCTTATTTGTAATAATTTCCTAGTCCTTTCTTGATTCCTTTCAATTATAGGTTCCTCTTTTAAACTCAATCACTTTTTTTCCCCAATACTCTTGTATTGTCTAATTTTTATAAGCTACCCTTTCATTTTCAAACACATCTGTTTTTACTCTTTTCCCTTTCAGTCCCTAGATATCACTTTTTTAAATCAGTGTTGTAGGGAAAAATAGCAACAAAATGCAATAGCAGTTGTGGAAATAAAAGCTCTTAAACAACAGAAGTGGGTCCAAGTGAATGATTCAGTCATGGCTGACTTGTCAGTGTGGGTTTATTGATAACAGTTACAGGTTCAATACCGTTCTGACCATCTGAAGCATCGAAATGGTATGCCTTGAAAGTCTGTATGCTTGAGAACATGGTCGGCAGAAAGCCACCCTTTTCTGATAATCAGTATAAAAGAGAATTAGTCATTCAGTGTAATACAACTTGTCATGGTTTAGCCCATTCCCCTCAGTATTAGGGTAGAAGATGGTTGATTCCAGGTGAAATTCTGGCTAAGTAGCCAATGGAGGACTTTTGTGACGTCTCCACGAATTACGTATTTAACACAAACCGGAATAGAAGGGTTGTAGTTGTGTGTGGCGCCAAAAGAAATTCAGAGCCATGGCGTAAGGGAGGCAGCAGGGCCTCCCCCGAATGGGGGCCGAGCCCCCTCCTCCCCTGGCCTTGTGCCGGGGGCAGGCATGGCACTGGAGCCTCCGGCCAAGGCATGTAGCAGAGTGGAGAGGAAACTCCAGAGAAAAGCTGCTCGGCTGAGACGTTACAGAAGAAACTTCAGCCAGCGGAGAGCAGAGAAGAGCCTGAGATAAGACAGAAACTCCAAGGTCAGTGAAAAGGAGGGAGTGCAGAGGCAAGGAGGAAGCACCCCTCTCTCCCTCCAGCAGGGGAAAAGACTTTAAAACTCCTACCACCTGTGGAAATGATTTGAAGAGAAAGAACTTTCATGTGGGTTCTTCCTCCGGAGGTCTGGATAGCCCAGGGAGGGCAGAGATGGCTTGAGGCCAAGATTGGATCACCTGAAAGCTGTATGTAGCAAGCTGCAGAGGAATTGCAGCCACAGAACGGTAGAGAAGCAGAGTGAATTCCCCTTGGAGGGACTGAGCCCCTGATGACCTTGGGACTTTGTCCAAAGGATAAGCCTTAACACTAAGCCCCCCTGCGTATGGGGGGCCCTGTGCAAGCCTGGACCGGGTGTTGATGCAAAAGACCCCCTTCATTGCAAGTGGGGAGCGGTGGTGAAGTTGGAGTAACCAACTGCGGCCGAGAGCCAAAATTGGCCGTCTGGCCAAAAGCAGAGAGTCAAAAGAATTCCAGAAGGGAAAAGAGAAGAAGCTACAAGCAGCAGAAACACAGCATCAGAAAGTGTTCTTGGGTGTGGACTGAGCCAAAGAAACCCAGAACCCCTGTGATCCCGGCGAGGGGTGGTGAGTCTAAAGAAACCCCCCTAAAATTCCTCATGGAAAAATCCCCACAGAGCCCTGGATCCCGTGGTGACGACGTGATAACACCCTCAGCAGCTGTAGACAAGCAGCTAGAGGTGGGAGGCAGACTTCTCTGCATTCCGAGAGAGAGAGAGAGATTCAAGTTGTAAAAGTTCAGGACTGTTACCTTAAAGACTTTTTTTTTTCCTCCCTTCTCTTTCTTTCTCTGGACTGCTTTTGAGGAAGAGAAGGAGGGGTAGTATTTGTACATATGTAAGTTTGTTATTGTAAGAAAACTAGTTAGAGTTGTGTATATAAGTATTTCCCTTAGTTCTTGTTGTGTGTAGCAATAAATCTTAATATTAATTCCCATTTCAAAGAGATCTGTTTTGTCTGTGCAAACTCTTCCTGCTTATTAGCAAAATTTATGGGTTGATAAAACTGTTCAGAAAGCACAGGGGCTAAACCTATGACACAACTACAGATTTGCACTTGTCCACAGGATGGAAGTGTTTGTAAACTGCTTTAAAAAGTTTCAGGATTAAATTTTCAATATTATAACTAAACCCTATTTTGTTGGCTGAATGTTATTTTCCTCAGCTATGGATTAATTGTGAACCTAGAATAATGGTCATATTTTTAAAAATCTTACAGCTTATCTTTAGTTTGTGTACGCTGATTCTGTCCTTTCAGAGTACTCTCAAATTGCTTTGGTTATTATCCAAGCTGTGGACAGCATTTTGTCATCATAATAAAAAATCATATTCTATTCTCTGTGTAATATATGGCTCTAAATCTCCTAATATGTTGAAGTTGTAAATATCCTTTAATAATTCAAGAATTAGAATTCTTTTATTCTTCCATGCTTTATTCATGAAGGAGCATTTTTTCAAATTATGGTCATTAAGGATCTTCCCTTCAGAGAGAGGGTCACACTTGGACAGTGCTGACAACAGCTTGTATTCTGTTATTTTTCAGACTATTTCCCGGCCCTGTTTCTTATTGTAATGGCTTATGTGTGTAATCATCTTCTCCTTCAGGGAATATATCTCTTTTCCAATGTAGGATACAAACACTGTGCAGTCATAAAATCAAGTTTGCCTAGAATTAAAGGGAAAGATTTTAAATTGTACTATTACGCATAAAACACTGCAATCTAGCTCTAAACCAAAATATTCTCTGACTGCATTTTCAGAGGCACTGTAGCAAGATCTATCACGCTGCACTGAAAACATGGCAGATTTCATTGGTCTTCCCAAACAAAAGCCCATACAGTTTCTCTGAGTTCTGGATGTGCAATTTCCCCCCTTCGTGGGCTGTGAATAAACTTGTAATATTTTACATATATCGCGCTAAAAAATTACATCTGCTTGCACCAATTTTTCTTGCCATCTGCTGCATAGATTGCCATCTCTTTTAGAACAATAAATCTATTTAGCAGTTTCTTTCTCATGGTGCTAAGTTTCCAACTATATTTTCTATTATATGCTGGCAGCATGCTCAGAGCTGCATTTCCTGCCTGTTAAAAATCTGTAGAAGATGAAGTGTTCTCTGCCACTACACTGAGACGGTTCTAGTTCAGACACCCATGGGAAAAATTCAGCAAGGCTGTACTGCTCCAGATGCGATGTGATTCTGGAGGTCCTGCAG
This sequence comes from Oxyruncus cristatus, assembly GCA_013399855.1. NCBI lineage: Eukaryota > Metazoa > Chordata > Aves > Passeriformes > Cotingidae > Oxyruncus > Oxyruncus cristatus. The sequence continues at coordinate 79,903 of VXAY01002648.1, forward strand.
CGCTAGGAACCACATGGCATAGCAGTAGCTGGCCCTCAGCAAAAGGCCAGTGACAAGAAGAAACACCTACACAACTGTGATTGGAGCAGCTTCCCAAAACAATGAGAATAGCACCCAAAAAACCCCATTTTGAACCATTGTGATGGGCTTCCAGGTGTCAGATTCATTAGCTGCCTGGGTCAGTTTGCTAGATTCCATCCTGACTTCTTTCATTTGGCCATCAACTGGCCTGTTAACTCTTTTTTGGGTCAAATAGCTACCAGGCTTTTACAGCTAGGATCCAGGTTCTCTTTCAAGAGCCCTACTGAGCCCTCCTCCTTACACAGCTGACAGTATTTATGGCAACCTCTTCCCAGGTGCTTGTGGTGGTAGTTAAATGTAATGGATATTTCCTTAAATCATCTTGATTGGGGATGCAGTGCAGTAGACATTCAGGTTCTACCTTATTTAATTCTCATGGAGAGGTGAGTAGCTAAGGCTTTTCTGGAAAGATTTGAAATGGAAATTGAAAGCAATAACTTGAAGCTACTGGGGGACTAATGGGGGGAGAAGCTGGGTAATTTTTATCAATTTTTATTAATAGCGACTTTCCTCTAGGTAAATTCCATCCTAATGAGATGGGATATGCTTGCTCATGGCATTTTGTTGTTTTTCCCAGAGAATAACCTGATGCTTGGTTCTTGCCGTGGTCATAGTTGGTAACAATCTGTGAATAATCCTTGATAGTTCATGAAAATAAGAAAAATACTCTGGTAAATTTCACTTCTTTTCAATTTGCTTTAGTCAATCACTTCTAAAAGTGACTCCAGGTGAGGTAGTTCCCCATCTTAATCTTACCTCCTCATTTATATCTGTCTCCAGAAAATTGAGATGATAGAAATATTGAAGCAAATGGGACTCAGAATAAAATAAAAATGAACTCTCAGAGCAGATGATATTTCTGGAAGACAGTGTCATTCCACTGCTATTTTTTTTTCTACACTCAAGTGGACTGAAAATGCCCGCCTTTTATGTGTATAATGCAAAATTGCAGCACAGGAAAACAGGGAGAAAAACTAAAAATGTAAAGGGCTTTTTAATGAGAAAATTTAATTAAAGGCTCCTGTGTAGACTACTTAAATTCTGTGGTAATAACAAACATCTAAAAAGATTTGAGAAAAATATTAATTTCCTGGAAATAAGTTAATTGGAATTCTTTGAACTTCTATTTGAAGGGTATTTTGTTCTGTTGTTTCTTAAGCACTGGAAAAGGGAACTGTAAATCAATTTCACATTTTTTGGACTAAGTGTTTATGATGCTGGCACTTTTATGTCTTTACTCTTTCCTCTGGTGACCAGTTTCCTTAAAAAAAAAAAAATGGGCTCAGAAAATTACTGTACTTGAGAGAAGGGTGCAATATAAGCACAGTGGGAAATCCCATACAAAGAGAAGTTTCTGACTTGAAAAAACTGACTGTTTGAAATATCTGATTTTCTCCTGTGATATGCACACAACTTTTCAAAATGAAAAAATAAAATATCTACATAATGTACTGTGGAGATTTTCTTTGTGGAAGAGAAAATGATACCATTAAACTAAATAATACCCCAGAATTGCAGCTTAGCAATTGAAATGAAGTTCAGTCAGACCGCAGCAACACTGTGAGAATTAAGCTTCATATGGGGGACTATATAAGATACTTTCAAGTGTGAGGTATTTTAAGATTCATGTCTTTCTCTTATATGTGTCTGAGTCATGTATGTACTGTTTTCAGGTTTAGCTGGACTGGCTTCCTTTCTTTTGAAGCTTTAGTGACAGGTACACAGAGTTGTATTTTAAAAGTGTCCAGGGTTCCTATTTTTTTTTCTCCCCTGCCCCCTTTCTATAGTGATTTCCCAACTTGATTATTATGAGTGTGTTAATGAAATTATTGCTGTTCTTGGTGTAGTTCTGCAGCTGAAGACCAAGCTTTATGCTGTAGACCCATTCCTCTTAGTACATATTTCTGCAGCTGAGTTTTGCATACTATGAATATCCTTACATGAAGGTACAGTGTAATGTGCTACTTCAAATATTTTTAAGCGTGTTTTGAGCATAAGGTTAGAGTAGAGGTCTGCTGAGGTCTCTTTCCTCCATTATCCTGTGATCAGATGGGTGTTGCTTCTGAGGAAAAAATTTTCAACCTTGGAGAAATATGCTTTGCATTTTTCATAAAATCTTGGAAACCTGTAGCAGGCTTAACTTTTTTCTTTTCTAATAAACAAAACTGCATTTAATAAAACGCTCCACGCATTTCAGTTTATCTAGTCAGAGAAACTGTTTTTCAAGCTTTGTTTTGATTTTTTGGTGGGTTTTGGTGTTTGGTTTTTTTTTTTTGTTTGTATTGTTGTGATTTTTGTTTGGTTTGTTTTGCTTGTTTGTTTTTTTTTAACAAAATTGCATAAAATCATGTATATTTTGGCTGGTTTTATTATTAATCCATAAAGGAGGCTAGATGCGATTGCTAATTCAGTATTATTTTTGCTGTGAGAAATAACTACATCAATTTAGCTTCAGCCTAGAGGTTTTAAACTTTGTATTTAGACATTTTGCTACAGGAGGCTCTATACTCAGAGTAGTTATTTATCAGTTCATGTCCACTAAAATTACTCACATAAATGTCAGAAGGAAAGCATGCTTGCTGTTTTTCTCCAAGCATCTAGAGGTCTCCGAGGATTTTTATGTAATTCATATCTCACTGAACTATTTTTCCCTGGTTTGTTTTGTATTGTCTCTTCTCAGTGCTAAAGGGAAAAATTACATAGTTCATCCTGCTTGTTTAAAACCTTATGGTTATTTTTTAACTAATAGCTTGAAATACATGACATTATGTCTGACAAAAAATAAAAGGCCTTGGAGTTTGTCTTGTTTTTCAACATGTAACATTTTAAATAGATAACAGTACTGAATCAAAACTGTTCTTGTAAGAAATCCTTCAGTGAATCATCCTCAAGCTGACTTAAACAAGAAATACAAAGAACATTACGTAAATCATATAATAATTTCAGTTGGATGAAGTCTCCAGAGGTCTGTCGGTCCAAAGCCAAATTTAAATTCAACTTTTTTCTAAAGGAAATTCAGCCTGACATTTATTATTCAATCTAAGCAGGAGACTATTCCATCAGTTCAAAATAATCTTTCCAAAATGTAAGATAAATGCCTACTTATCAAGTATACATTGATTTATGCATGCTGGGAATGATAACTTGTACACTTTATTTTTTTTTATTTTTTTTTTTAAACTGCAGGCAGGCTTTAACTCACTAACCATTGTGCAAGCAAATTACTTTTTACAGTTTGTGGTAAAGATAGACTGACAGCTAATATGCAAAAACAGTTGGATCATGCCCAGCTTATGTTTTAAGTACTGCTCTTCAGCTGTTCCAAGCACCTGTAGATTCTGGGTTTTTTGAGTTTGTTGCTAACTTTAGAAGCTCTACATTTTAATATATTGTATTTCTCTAAGAAGTCATTTTCCTTCAATTGGGTGGAAAAAAAAAGAAAAAAGCATGAGTTTGAACTATATAATCTTTCTACTAGAAGATGATAGTTTTGATCAAGCTAATCCTTTATTTCTGTACTTTTTTTTTTTTTTCCATAAATACCTGGAAAAAAACAGGTAGGATTTTTATAATCATATGAAAAAGTCACGTATTTTTTCTTTCAGTGTTATTTTTGCCATATAAATAATTGATATAACCTAGATTAAAAAATAAAACACAACAATAAAGGTAACAAAGGCATCCTAAGTATAACTGTTATCTTTTTCTGATCTGGGAGGGTAAAGATTGATTGTTCTAGTAGTGTACTATTGTTATTGGTTGTGATAAACCTCAGGAACACCTCAAAATGGAAGATATCTTTCCCTTTGATAAACAACCTAAAGTCTGAGTATCCTGTCTTATTACTAAACTCATTCATTAAGTGCTGGAAATTTCCAGAATTTGATGAATTTCTAAGGTATGAGTGTAGCAGGTGTAGGTCATTGAAATTGACTGTGACATACAGGAAATTGTGGAGATGGGAAATAGGTATTTCTCAAAGAAAAGAGGAAGGAAATGGGAGAAACATGATTTGAAGGAAAAAGGTGTACACCAGCCAAACATAGCCAGAAATTTTAGGTTTTAATCAATGACACTCTATTTTTAGATTGCAGAACAGAAATTGACTTTCAACTATAGCAGTAGTCCTAATTTTGGTATTTTTGACATGTTGATTGCAACTCTATTGCATTTCATGAAAAACTGCTTTGTTTAGTTGTTTTAGTTTAGGTGTATAAAAATAAACTTGTTGTATACTTGAGAGCATTTTTTAATTTGAAGAAAGGAGAAATACTGCCCTGAAAATCAAAATACTGATGATATTATATTTGCTGAGCTAAACTGATATCATAATGTACCTTTAAGATACGATGTTGCAGGTTTGGAAAAATTAATAGATTTAAAGGAAGAAACCCATTTACAAGGACAAGTTTCCTGAATTAATAGTCATTATCTCTTTCTTCTCCAAAAAATGAAAGCCAGAAATCTTTCATAACTAAGAAAACCAATCTTTCAAAATGTTTACTGCAAATTGAGTGTTCTCATCTTACAGTGAGAGCCTGGCCACATCTTGATTACAGCTCAGCTTAGCGATTTCAGTAATTCACACATGCCTCTGTATTCTGTTGAATTAAGACATTAGATTATACAAGGAGTCTTATTTGCATAAGTGCACTCATATGTGGCTTAGAAAACAGTAATTAAATATAGAAATATCCTGTGGATTTTACATTAAGTAGTGCTGATTTCTGTAATGTGATATACCAAATAAAAATCTTTCGGAAACAGCTATTTAGTTGTTCACAATGGATTTCAGACTTAAGAGAGTCACTAAAGAGTATCAAGACATCCATCTGCGGCATCACATCTCTTGATGTAATTTGGTAAATATTAGTTTTCTGTGAGTAAGAGTCACAGCAGGCTCATAGGCGACAGAAAAAAACCCCACATTTTCCTAGAGGCCTAGAGAATATGGTACTGGACTTCTTTTGAACTAAAAAATACAGTGAAAGTGGCTGCACAGATGGCCACTTGGGCAAAGGACATGTTCCTGAAGAAAATGGTGATTCAAAGGGGGTTGTGTACAAAGCATTCTATATGATACTTGTTCTGAGTTTCCTTTAAAGTAGTTTGTCAGAGCTGTGTGTGCTATTTAACACCACTTCAGCCATACTTTTTTTTGTGGTAGTGATGTGCTACCCTTATCAAAATGTGTCTCCTCCACTTGCCACTTTTAGTTGCTCCATTTTTGCTGCTTCTTCTTGCTGACTTAACCCCCATTCCTGTTTCTGAGAAAGTGCCCAGTCTTGCACCAGATTTGTCATCTCTTTACCGAGAATCTGCCTTCCTTTTGCCTAAATGTAGGCCCTGTGGTGTAATGTAGTTCCTGGCTTCTCAAGTTTTTTGCATGGCTGGCTTGGCTCCTGCATCACATTCTTGCTTTAAGTTCTTGGTGACACCTGTATCCTGAAAGAGGATACAGGCAACCCATCCTAGGTCTGACAAAGGTCCATCAGGTCTGCTTTGCATGGGCAGCAAGACCAAAGAAGTGTTTCTGGTGTGACCTGTACTTCATATCCTCAACACAAAAGGAAAAAGAATAGGTTTATGCTCTTACAGTAGTAGAATCTCTATGCAGAAATGGAAGAGAGCACAGGATTTGCATCAAGTCAGATAATTTAAAGCTGTGAAATCATAAACTGTTCTCTTTTCAACCTGTGTTAAGAAAGAAGACATCTGATTATTGTTGAATCTACTGCTAATCATATTAATTTCATTGAAGATATGTTATTACGTTTTATTGTATTGGTTTTAGGGAATATTATTATCATATTTATTATTAATTTCTAAGAGTAATAATCAAATAATAATTTAATTTCCTTTTATTATATGATTGCAAACTTGCAAATTTAGGAGCTTCAGGTTGGGAAGTACTTGCATGTAATTACCCCCCTGCTTCCACTCCCACTATTTATTTTCCCCTCCTCACCATTGCTTTGCTTTTATGCTCTGATATTCATCAGACTTTTGAAGAGTTTGCTCCTCTTTTCAAACATTGTTCAGAGATAAACTTCTTATGAAGATTTTGCATAGAGAATACTGGTATCTGTAAGCTTTGCTGTCCCTGATAAATGCCATATGCTTCAATATGAAAAAGACCCACTGTTTGAGCCCCAGAGATAAAATAATCTGGTTCATGAAAAACCCACAAGCTTGATGGTTCTACTCTACTCAGTCTTTGAATTTCTGTTACTTTTGGGTGGCTGATACAGTTGAGCAATTAACCAACCACAGGTCAGAGAGGAGTGAAGGATTGGCTAAATCTTCCTGGACAAAAATGGAAAAAGAGGTTTCTGATTTGTGTACGTCTTTTACACCTGTGATACCTTCTATAAATACAGTAGTTTCCTCTGTGCAGAAAATAATGGTGGCTATTGTTTCAGAATTAAAGCAATATCTTGAGCTCGTTCAGAAAAGAATCATTTGCCTAGAAAAACATTCCTGCTAGTCTGTGGTATCCAGGTGTCAGCGTATGTAAGTTTTTAAGGCTTTTTGTAGCACTTCCTTTTCCTCCATAGAGTTCAGGTGTAAACAATGACAGCAAATCAAATTATCTGCAGAATACACTTTTGAGAATTCCAGTATTTTCAAATTCCTTAGAGGGGGTATGGCAGTACTTCACATTCAATCAAATTCATATTTACGTTCTCTCCCGTTTTAAATTGAACCTGAAGATGTAGGAGTTAATAATGGGTTAATGCTTTTGAAAAAACCTCAGGCTAAAATAATAACAGTGGGGAACAAATTCCAGTTTGTAAAGTAAAAAATGTCATGCAATATTGTTCGTTATTAAAATCAATGCATAATTCAGCCTTGTTCTTTTTATGAAAAGAAGAAAAAATCTTTTAGGCCTAATTTGTTTCCAGGATCCACATCTGTGCACTTGGAGTACATTCTTTCTCATAATAGCAGCTGATGAGACAACTTATGTTTACTGGAAACAAGGCTGAAAATGTAAAAAAAATTTTGATGATTTTTTCCCCTTACCCTAAATTTCACACACTCGAGAATGCTGTTAAGTACTACTTTGCCTAAAGCAACAGCTACTCGACATTAGGCAAATGTGGAAGTTGTATTTATAATCAAGAGCTAAGAGTGTGGGAACATGTGGTTTCAAGATGTCTGAAGAATGGCCCAAGCACTTGAAATTTAATGAGGGGGTTGCTACAGATTGCAAAGCATTCTTGCCTCACATCTTCAATCTTTCTGGTACACCTTTGCTTTCCAACCTCTCTTGTGCATCCATCCTAGTGTAATTTCTCAAGAATGTCTACTTTTCAAGCATACTTTGCTGTCCTTTAAGGCAAGTAGTGACTCTTTTGTCCACTAAGCACCTAGGGACCACCTTACCCAAAAGTTCAATCTGTGGGTTGCCCCCTCTTCTGTCGTTAGTAGAATGCATCCAGGGCCAAAACTCTGGAAAAGACAGTTCTTGGTACATCATGGATGGCTGGCAGTGTAAAACAGTGATACATGCAAAAAACACAGCATCAATTCCACTAAAGTTTTTGAGTATTTTGGCAGGGGCGGGGGGAGTATTCTCAAATATTCACTGGCTAGCCACACCTCTTCTCCTATCCTTCCTATTTTGGTAATCCTCTTTGAAATGTGTACTCATTTTGGTTGTACTGTAAATACAGAGGACTGAGGATAGGTTTTTTTCCTTGAATAGTCTAATTTGTGGAAGGAGGCATTTTTATCTTCCTGCTAAGTCAGAAAGTAAACAATACAGTAATTTGCACTTCTTCGTAGTAAGAGGTGAGAACTGAATCGGTTGTCTCTTTGAATCTATCCATAATTTAATCAGTTTATACTAAATGAGAGAAGGATTCCTGACATTGCTGCTGAAGGTGGAAGAAGGAACACCTGCACCACATCTCCTGCCCTAGTTGATTACACTGTAAGGTAGGTTAGGAGCTACAACTTTGTCACATCACACTGCCATACTCTTTTTCATTAATAAAACCAGGAACAGCTAGAATTGTCTAGTGACATGCCAAGTAGCCAGGGAATCCAAAGGAAAGGAAGACTAATGAGTACAGCAGTCACCTGAGGAGGGAAAAAGGGCATTAAAAGTTAGCACAACACTAGTGAAGGGGACTCTTCCTAGGAAGAATCACCTCACATGTATGAACTGAACATGGGAAATCATGTAGTGTTTGCTGACTGTACGGTGGAGATTCTCAAACACTTAAGGGGTTTTGGGCTCTGAAACAAAGTTTCATGAGCAAAGTCAAATTTCAGTTAAGCAGGTACACTTTCCACCACTGATTGTTGGACCTATTGGGAAAAATTTATGTTTCTCTATGTTATTCTGCAGATCAGTTCATTGGAGGACTGATTTATTGCTTAGTCTTCTGTGGTTTGCTTTAGGGTTTTTACCGCTTTTTACTGCACAGGCACATTCTTGCACCTGCTAAGCCTTTGTTGCCACTGTCCTTTCATGTAGTCCTGGTGTGAATCTTAAAGTTACGATGGCTTTGGGACAGAGGTGAATGCTGTTCCTGAACATGCTCATTCCACTGAGGATCATAGTCCGTTCAGGCTAAATATACTTTTTTTTCCTCCTTAAACATTGTAATTCTTAATCTGTACAATGGGAAGTGAGTAGGAGCTGGTGATTACTACTATTACCATTTGAATTTTTTTTTTTTAATACAGATATAAAATAATTTTTAATGTTATCAAAATAGAGCTTCACAGAACACACGACATCCATTTTCATGTAAAGTAATTTCTAAAAATACCTATCTTATCCTGGAAAAAATGCTTGACTAAATATTGAAATGAAATGTTGCAGTTGCTACAAACAGATATTCCCCCCCCNAACAAAAACATGGTGACAGTTTAATTTCTAAAAGCTGCCATACCTTTCCAGGTAGCACAATTGGATAATATTTTAGCTAGGGAGCTTTAGGAAGCTTAAACCTAACAGATATGCAAATGCAGTAAATCAGCAAAAAGCTTTTTCCTCTCAGATCTCACACCTAGGTGGGTTGCCTTCAGCTTATTTGAAAAAATACTGGATTTTTTCTTTTGTTTTTTATTCCCTTTCTTTCCTATATTATTTAGTCTGACATTGCAGCATCTATGGCACATTACTTTCAGTAAAATGAGAGTAAGACAGATTTTGTTTTGAGTGATTTTCAGTTGTCGTTTTCCTGTAGTGTAACTTACCAGGAGGTTCATGTTTCTTTCACAAAATTGAATGAAGGAGTTAGACAATTCAGCATTGAAATAGTGATTTTTCTTTTTTTTAAACACCAAACATTTCAAATTCTTTTCTTAACAAAATAAAAAAGCATATTGTATGAAATGCCACAGTTACTTATCAATAGAATAGAACAATATTCAAGAGTCAGTATTGTAAAGAAATTCAACATTTTTTACACTTTTTACATAATATTTTCTTTTTTTTGTTCTGTTGTTCCCTAGCACTTGCAGTCAACTTCTTTGTAAAATACATTTAATTTTGCTTAAAGAGGCCAGAAAGATGCTGTTACAAACTGGAGAAAGACTACTGAAAGAATGGAGGGACAAATAAAATTTTAATCGTTGAAGTGTTATCTAATTAGAAATAATTGACATTTTCACAGCAGCCATGTGGAAGTAGAGCTCTTAATTTTTGGGAAGGGACAAACTAACTAAATAACACACAATAACATCATGTTCACAGAATGTGCATTATTCCAGATACATACTGACTGATCTAATTGAAAAAACAGAATATTGTTAATAGTTTGCAAACCTGAAAAAGTAGAATTATATCCTCTGTTCTAGCATTTTGTTTGTTAGTTATGCTAGTTGAAGAAGAGCCCCTATTTTCTGTTTTTTATATCCCCAACAGAAAAGAAGGTTCATGTGTTTGGGTGTTATGCTTTCATTTAATGAAGGTAAAATTAATGGAGAGCTGAACGCTACCAGATCTTCTCGCCTCATTTTTGCTCTTGTTTCCTAACCTTGCCTTTCCTTCTTCTGCTTCCCATTAGTTTTTGTGGCGAAATCAGCTTCAACTACAGAAGAGAAATACCCACAGTTGTAACACTGCTTATCCACATCATTTCACATAACAGCTTTGCCATGACCCTTGCTCTGCAGATGCAGTTATGTCAATCCTTGTGGCTTCTACAAAGGAATGGGTAAAGTGCCATTCCTTCTGCTTGCCTGGGGATGTCTATGTGATAATTTGATTATAAAATATATTCTTTGCATCCTAGAAGAAAAAAGCATGGCAAAGCTGTTTGTGCAAACTTATTTGTGATTCCTGCTTTAGAAGTACTTATTCAATAACTGCCTGACAAACACTCCCAAGCAGTTGAATTTGGTGAAAAACAGATAATGTTGTGCTAAGAAAGAGGATATAATTATTCTACACTCCATCTTGCCATGATGGACTATGAATGCAACATTCTCTGAAGAGTCTTTGCTCTGAGTGACTTTCAATGTACAGCGCAAAATCAATATTTGTTCAAGCAGAAATGATCTGGATGTATATGCAAACACACACATACACCCCTAGAGCTAGAAGCAGAGAAGAGAGAGATCAGCTTTATTTGGGTTGTACGGAACAACAGTTTTCTGAATGGAGGCTCCCCATTTCTGCTACAGGCTAATTAAAGCACTCCATGCTCTATGGACTTTACCTTCAAACAATTAAGATATTAATCATTATCTCGACTGTCCTGATTTCTCTTCCACTGATGCCTCATCTTGCTAGTAAGTATTAGGCTATATATCCTTTAAGACTTGATGTTTAACAATTACTGCTTTACAGTATGGTGTGCACTTTGAGGATAAGAACTCTAAAAGCTTTTGTAATTGCCTAAGTGGAAGAGAAAAGAAGTATTTTGATTTCAGCTATTATCAACTATCAGTGAAAGATTGTTTGCCATATTCCTCCCTACAGGGAGAATATAAACATGGAACGTTTGCCTTCTCAGGCTCACAGATACGTGCCTTGCCTACTGGCTTTCCACTAGCACATGAGCCATTTCCCATCTGCAAGGCATTAATATGGTACTGTACTGGTGTAATAGAGGTCTAGTGCAAAGCCAGGCTTTATCACTGTTAACGCTGCTCTCTGCTGATGTGGTTAAATGGCTTCTTGGCTCATATATCTCTGCAATTGCGTATCTGCAGTAACCATAAAGGAAAGCTCACCACCAATTTAACTTCTAGGACAAGTGCAGTAGAGCATGGGATAGCACTGCTGTATTTTCATATTTTATCCTCTATTTTCATATTTTTATTTAAGAGGGGGATTGTGGTGTGTGTATAGGATTTCAAGATATTTCTTCATGGATAAAATGGTAAATCTGGAACTTGGAACCACTGAACTTTATCAGCTATTTATAGATGGAATATTGATGCCCAACAAGGCTAAATGAAACTGTTTAGAGACAAAACAAGGTTGTAGGTTTGGTCCTTGTATGGGCCATTAACTTAAGAGTTGGACTCGATGACCCCTGTGGGTTCCCTTGCAACTCAGAAGACTCTGTGATTCCTCTTGTGCTGGCACAGCTTTACTAACACCAGAACTGTTGGGCTAACAACAGACTAATTTGGGAATGAAACTGTTGACTTTAGGGAGTAATTTTTTGGTTTTGTTCATAGCACAGTGTCACCCACCAGGTTAACCCTTTTGTCTTAATTAGATGAGTAGCTCAATAATGGTATTCTATAATTCAAAAGTCTTTGAAGCTTTTGTGCAATGGCTAGCTGTGTTGACTGACTTGCAGAGATGATGCACATAACTTTTCTTTCTGTTAATAAACATTAAGACTTGGCTTAGATTTGTAGCTAATGTCACCCTGTTAGCAACACCAAGTGATTGGCATCATCATCTAATCTCTTTCAGCCTGATTCTGAGATATAGAAATAGTTGGGAATGAGATGCATGAAAATGAAGAAAGGAAGTTTTTAAAGTATATGAACACACAATTGGAACAACAATTTATTTATTCCAAGATTCAGTAATAATATGCCTACTTTGTAGAGCTTGCAAGCAGCTGCAACAAAATAATCAAAAGTTGTTGTGTCAGATAATTTCATGCTAATATGGTGCCCTGTTGCCTTTCTGAAGCACAGAGTGGGACGTGGCACAGTAAAGCATCCTTGTGTGATATATGCAGAGTTTTTGGGACCCTTCAAGGTGCTTGTTTAAATTATGCTAAATAATTTATGATAAGCTAATTAGTTAGTGTTCCATTCCAGTGGGACTTGTGCTGTCTCTCTGAATTTTGGTTTCTCATTTGCTCTCACAGTACATCCTGAAAAACATGCCAATAGAAGTCTTATCTCTTGCATCTAAATTATTTCTTTACAGCATTTTTCTCAGTTTGCAAAAAATCCTTCTTCCGTTACCTGCCCTATTTTTTATGTCTTGTTTTATATCTCCCACTGCATCTGTGAGAAAAATTCTGACTGCAGTGAAATGTATCCTAGCAGTGTAGGATTCGTAGTGTTGAGAATAGGTACTGCAGGAATACAGGGTTATAAGCAGTATAAACTGATACTATTACTCATGGTACTACAACAGTACCTAAATGGGACTCCTTAAAGCAGAAGCTGAAGAAGATTGCAATACCTTAAGTTGTGCACTCCTAAGAATTCCCTAATTTTAAGCAGGTTCTAGCATTTACAGTTTTTGAAGCACTCTGACATCCTGTTTAAAGTATTGTCACATAAGCAGAGCTCAATGGCTCCATATTTTTAGGGCCAGAGCTGAAGCTTAACTGATAGAGATTAGCTTTGTAAGATTCCAAACAAAGCACCATATTTATGGGGATGCACAGGATGAAATGAGCACATGTACTTTCCATGTTTTAGTTTTTCTTTCTTTTTTCCCCTGGACTAATCGTCTCCTCCGTCAATTTTAGAACCTGAAACCTTTTTGAAATTGAAAGCACAAATGTAAGAAGTAAAAATACTGGTTTAGTCTACAAAATAGCCAAGTCTGTCTGTGGGGACATCCACTAGATTACGTAATTACCAAAGTCTATGGTTATCTTGAATTTTATCATCACTGAGGTCTTTACGTTGAGTTGGAAAGGGAGGACAGCAAAAAGTAATGATAATAAGCAGATTAAAATTATTTTATTAGAATTACTTTTAAATTAATATTTAAAGGTATTTCATTTCCACAACTTTGAAATGTCAGAAAGAAAAAAGTTTAAAAATGTATTTTTTTATATTTTTTTTAATTGCATGTTTTAAAATTATCTATCCCTGATTTGGAAGTGCCTGTGGTAGGAATTAAGTACACCACACCCACCACTTTGCATTACTATAAAAAGTGAAAGACCACTGTGTAATGAAGTGCAGGATCATTTTTCATGCTTAGGTTTGAGATTCATGATTCACTATCTCTTGAACTCCTATACTTGTCATGCTCAATTTTGTACTGTCAGACGTGTTTCAGCTGGAGTTTGGCAACTCTAAGCTGCCACAACAGACAGGAGAGCCTTTTGGTGTTCCTCATTGCTTGCTTTATTCCACTGCAAAAATAAGCAGGGCTGTTTGTTGTTACAGAACAACTATCCATAATACATAATTAATCAGTATCACTTCAGATTAACAACTAAAACTAAGGTCTTGCCTACCAAATGTCTGGGAAGTGATTATATAGTCATACAAAGATCCTTTATGGAGTTACTGAGCTGTGGTCTCCGAGTGCTTCTCTACTTAGGTAAAGTGAAACAGTCTATCTTAAACCACTCGTGGGTGAAGGCTCCCCAGGGTCTGAATGGCTCTTTGTACTTTTCTTGAGGTGTTATTACACCAAACTCTTTTATGGAATCTCCCGAAAGCTCTA
>VXAY01002648.1:94319-109446 GCA_013399855.1 Oxyruncus cristatus
GCAAGAACGCAGCCTTGTTTCACACCACTGGTTATTAGAAAGGGCTCAGAAAGTGCATCGCCATATCTGACTTGGCCACGCTCATGCTATGAAGCAAAATGATCATTTTGAGGAACTTTGGGGGACATCCTAATCATTTCAAGATCTGCCACAGACCTTTTCTGCTCACAGTACCAAAAGCTTTAGAGAAAACAACAGAAATGAGAAATGTCACATATATTATTATGTGTAAGATGTGAAGGATTCACACTCCTTTTCTAGGCCTGCATGTTGCCCACCTGTCACAGTTTGAGACAATTTGGAGGGGCAGAAACCTTGGACGGAAGTCTCCGTCCTCCAGTTCAATACCCCTGGTTCTCTCCAACAGAGAGAGAGAGACCTCAAATACACCTGGATGTGAAAAAAAATAACTCTTTACCAAGAAGAATGCTAAACAACAATACTGATAAAACTGGGTTAAGCTAACCAGTGAGGAAAAAATTGCCAAGCATCCCTGCATAGGACCAAAACAAGATGGCGGCCTGCCTCCCACCACCCATTAAAACCTGGCAGGAATAGTTTGGAGGATCAGTGCTGGAGTGAGGCTGCAGTGCCAGCTCAGGCAGTTGGTGCAGGGCTACAGACCCCCCAGGTGACTGGAAGGACCTACAAGACACTGCTAGATTGAGGCAGATGAGACCTGGTCGCTGCAACTCTGATTGTGGTTGAAGTCCTGATCTGCTGAGGTAGTGGTAGAAGCCTGTGTGGTAGAAGTGGAGTGAGGGAAGGAGACACTTGACCTACCAAATGAAGTCTGAGTGTGGTCTTTTATTGGGCTCAGGGTAGGTGGGAATGCCTCTGTTACCTCCCCTGGGGCAGGGAGTTCTTCACTGGATGCTTAATACTGGATCACGGGACATTTCAAGAGTTTTTGACACCTTCCATGCACATGTGGATCCACTATGGCCATCAGCAGAGATTGATATCTTCAGGCCCTGTGTGGGAATTGTCCTGATGTCTCCCCGAGGGGAGTTATCACAGATGAGTCATTTGTGTAAGGACAAAGAAACAATACTCAGCTCATAGCCTGAGGTGGGAGGTGTGCTCGCCCTTTGAGTCATCAGCCTTCCAGACTTTTCACACTAGGAGATAATTTCTTCTCCTAGGAGAGTACCACCCTAATCTTAAGTCCCTCCCCACAGTCTAGATTAGTAGGCATATTTGGAGAAAAGAGAAAAGGTGGATACCAGAGTCTTAGTATAACCCAGGACACCACCATAACTTGCCACAACATGGGAAGCAGAAGGGATTGCATGTGAAGAGAGAGTTGTTGATAACTGATCGTTATTTTGAAAGCTCTTGTAAAGATCTATGTTTTTTTGCTATTGTTGCCTTTAGCAGGTGTGCCCGATAATAGGTGAATGTGTTAGCAAAAGAAAAGCTTTCCTTGATGTCTTTTTATGTGGTTGTATAAAAGATTAGGTAACTATGGAAACACAAAAACATCACTCAGTGTCTTCTCCACTCATGTTTATCTTTAACACTACTGAACCTTGCAAATGGTCCTTCATATGTTGAAAAAGACTTTTCTGAATGTCTTATTGTGTAAAAGGTGCATATAGGATTTGACATAAACCTAAAATTTAGAATAATTTTCCTAAGGATACATAGGGAACACAAGGTATTTCTACTGGATGAAATTTTCCCTAACCTTTGAGAAAGTTCAATCTCTCTTTCAAATTTTGCAGAAGGAATGAATGCCAGCTAAACTCCTGAAATGAGGAAAAGATGGTCATGGATTTTGGTACAAGAAAGAGAGTTTAGGGGGTTTGCTTATATAGACAACCATAATTTTTGCAAGTGTCAGCAACTGAAGTTTGTAAGAACTATTTGATTTCTATACCTTAAAAAGCGTAGAGAATCATAGTTACATATTTAGGTTCCTAAATAGTGATTTAGAATAATCTATAATCTAAACACATCTGTAAGAAAAACTGTGCATCTTATTGGGCTGTATAAGTTCATGCTGCTGGTGAAAAGCAGAGATGCCATCAAAATGCACCTCTTAAAATCAATCTGACATGAACAGGAGCAAATAAATAGTGATCAATGCCATCAGTAAGAGTGAAGACATAATCTTTACCTATGAAATGAACTGAAATTTTACTCTCTGCCTTTCCCTTTTCTCCTCCTCTTTCTTCCCTACCCTTCCAAATTTTCACAAGAACAGTAGATTTCATTCCACTGGTAACCTACATGTTATTTGAATCCAGCAGAATTTTGTAAGCTAGACTTGACAGAATGGGGACACACATGTGTGTGTGAGGGGGGAAATAAGAAGACATATCCCATGCTTTATTTTTCCTCCTGCTATTTTAAATCAAAGTAGCTGATACTTAGCATATTCATATGCCCTGAATATGAGTTCTTGTAAAAATCATCTTTCTCTAAAGAACACCCATCGCAGATCTCAGACACTTGTCAGTTGCATGTAAAGCAGGATCTAGTGAAATCTCTGAAAGTCTCCTGAATTCTGCCAAACAATTATTTTTAGGAAAAACAAACATTTTCCTTTTACAGATTTCCATACCAGTTCCTCTGTTTTGATCCTGCAATTCCTCCTGTAACTTAGGTAGACTGGGCCTTCCAGATTCCATAGAAGAATATATACAATATCCTAAACCAAAGACCTTAGTGTGTTACTAAATTAATGAGCTTTGCAAGTAATACAGTACTCATAAATTCTTATCAATTTACAGAACAGTAGACCAGCTAAGAATTGTATTCAAATAATTACTTAAAAAAACTTTGGAAATATAACAAGGAACACAATTTGCATATGAGTGATGTATCCCTCAGTCAGACTTCTGAAACTGTTCATTTTAAGACAAGATCTCTCAGAGAAGAGAGAAAGGCAAAATATTGAATAAAGTTTTGAGATAATCGAATGTGCCAGTCCAGGAAAATAACTCTTTACTGATTTTTGCCTTAAATCTTTCTAAACAGAGACCTAAATTACAAATCTTTTAACTCTCTGTAGGGAGTAATGTTGAATTTTTAGCTTAAAAAAAATAAAAGTAATATGAAGAATAGTTTACAGGTGCTGGTTTTGGCTGGGGTAGAGTTAATTTTCTTCACAGTAGCTGCTATGGAGGAGCTGTTTTGGATTCATGCTGAATATGGTGTTGACAATAGAGATGGTTTACTTACTGTCTTTTCTGCTTCTCACTGCACTCCACCAGCAAGCAGGCTGGAGGTGCACAAGAAGTCAGCAGAGGACACAGCTGGACAGCTGAACCCCCTGACCAAATGGATATTCCATACCATATGGATTTATACTGAGCATATAAAGCCAGCGGAAAGCTGGTGATCGGCCACAGCTCCAGAACTGGCTGGGCATTGACCAGATGTTGGTGAGCAATTGTTTTATTTCTTTTTTCCTCTTAAGCTAAATTTTCCTTTTCATTACATTTTTTCCCCAATTATTTGTCTGTTCTTACCTCAACTCATGAGGTATTTTTCTTTTACCCTTTTAATTCTCTTTCCCCCCATCCTGCTGGAAAGTAAGTCGCTGTGTGTTATGCATAAGTTATGTACAAGATGTTGGCTGAGGTTAAGTCATACAGCGGAAAAAAAGATGAACTGTAAGGAAAATTAAAATTATTTAGTGACTACATTTGAATGCTGGAGCATTTATTTGCTTAAACAATGCATACATTTAAAAATTTTAAGCATTTAAAAAATGCTTAAAATTGCTTTTACTTGTAAAAGCAATTTTTTTTTCTTAGATTAGAGTACTAAGTCGTTTTCCACTTAATTCAATATCACTTCTGTATTTACTAGAGCATTTCAACTACAAAACATTAAACACAGTGCCTTTAATGAGTAGAAGGATTTTTCTCTTACAACGTTTATAAGCATATACAAAGAGAGATACACAGAGCTTTTTCTAACCACATGAAATGAAACCTAGCCTATTTATTTATTTATTTCCACTATAGTAGTTGTAAATTATATTTTTCAATTTAAGTTGTAGTACAATAATATACATAGGCTAAGTTTTTTTTCTGCCAAAGAAGTTAAGATTTTTGATAATCACTTTTCTTGGGCTTTCATACTCTTTTAGGACAAGTCAATATTTGTAAAGCGTTTTTAGGAGCACCTAAAAATTGGAGAAATTAATTAAAATATCATCTTGCACAGTCATGGCAAAAGGCTCTACAGAGCCTTCCAGATCTCTCACAAGGAACTTCAATACCAAGTTATTGAAATTCTTTACATGCTTTGTCTCAGTATTTCCATCTGAAGCTGCTTTATTTAGGTGAGCATGTCGTTCACATCCAGGTGACCAAGCTGATCATTACTACAACTGGTTTTGGGGGATGATTTACTTCTCAACCCATTGGTTATTTAACAAATATCAGCTCTATTCACCTAATAATGCTTGAGGAATTCCCCTTGAATGTTTTACTGCCGGCTGTGTGATTATAACCCTCACATGCCATGTGATGAAACCTGTTTCTAAGACAGGTTTCACTGAATCAATTACATTTTGGCAAGGATTTTTTCCTAGTCAGTCAATATTTGCCAAATTAAATAGAGTCAACAGAAAATTTTGTCAGATCCTGATAAAAAGGAAAATAAAATTTATATTTTTTTCCTCTGATGATATGAATATTTTTTTCTTTTTAATATTTATTTATTTTTAACTCAGTTCTTTAATTTTTTTCTCCTAATTCGGTTTTGAAATGGGGGGAAAAAAGTAATATATTCTCTGTATATTGAGGAAAAATGAAATAAATTCAAGTAAGTAATTTTACACTGGAATGGCTAAAATTAGATTTCTTGATGAGTTTATGCATCTAACAACAGCTTTGGGGGAAAAGAAAATTAAATGAAACTGTTTAATTATGTTGTGCAGGGCATTATGTTTATGTCCCATTTAACTACTAGCGGGAATAATTTATAGGCGGATGAAGAACAGAATGTAAATGAGAAACACAATATTTTTTGTCTGCTGATACCAGTACATCAGACTGATATGTTAATGTGACATATGCTTATTGTGGTGGATTTTACTGAAGCGTTATCAATTTTTGTACAACTAGCAGTGCAGAGAAGTGGAAGAAAAATAATAATAGGCTGTCTTCTAGCAATTTTTTTTTCTGTTTTCTAAAGAAGATAAACGTAAGTATAGCAATTTCACAACTAGAATAAATAATTGTTTGAGGTCAGTTATATATATTTTTGCTTGAAACAGGCCATTTCAGACCATGCTTGTCTGCTTGTCCCAGTCCCAGACTTTACGTTTTCTGTGTAGGTTTCCATGAAATTCTATAGCTGCCATCATTATTTCCTATTAGCACACAATATCTGCTTGTAGTTTCCTGGGAAATCTTGAGTGATCTTTAGGGGAGACAGAGAAAACTTTAAAAAAAAAAAAAACATAAATCAAGTCAAGGTATTAGATCTCCATTTTTGTGAAGGATCTAAGAAACAGCAGGGAGCACAGCATATAGCCAGATTACCCCCTGACAATAGAGAAGGTAGAAGTTCTGCAAGAAAGACTAGGGACCTGTTGATACTGTTGTCACTGTGTCACTCGGCAGGGTGCTAAATAGTCTACTCATGCAGAAAGCTGACAGGGCTATCTGTTTGTGCCAGAGTTCTGTATTCTGCTGAAAAAGGCCTTTGACTGCATGTGAGTCATCACATACTAGTTTTGCTGTTTGTTCAGCTGTTTTTTTATATCATCAGTGAAACCAGCCTTGAAAGAGGTTCAGAAGTGTTGCAAATATATCAAAACTCGTAATAGCTAAATCCTGTTTCCAGAGGGGGAGCTGATCCTTAAATGGGAATAAAGGTGAATTTTTATCCAAGAAAGTTCAAGATTTTTCTCAAAGGTTGTTTACTGAATCGGACTAAAGACCAATTGGTTTTGAGTACCTACTTCAAGGTAGCATATTGGTAGATAATACCAAAACATTTAATCAAAAATATGTTTACTGTGAGTTGTTATTTTGTTAAAAAGGGGAAAAAAAATAACTATTAGCATAGACTGGAATCTAAGTCTAATAAAAGGCTTTAAGTATGTTCTGGAAAAGACATCTGAAAGAAGGTGTCAGCCCTGTCTCTGTAGAAGGCCTTGATTAATGTGAAAAAGAGGCTTCCTTTATGATTTCAGGAAATTTAAAAATTTATGTTCTAAAGAAAATCACTGTGGCATTAAAGTATAAGGCCGAGCTGAGTTTGTAATCCACATGTGTTTTGTCTATTGAACACAAGACTTAGAGGGCAGGAGTTTCTTTTTCTCTTTAGCAATTATTCCTACTGGTCAGCAGCACTAATAGGAAACCAAAGTGATGAATGTGTAAGAATTACTTCAAAAATATACAGGTGTTTGTAAAATACTTTGAGAAGCTTTCAGAGAAAGTGCACTAGAACAAGTGACAAATGGTAACGTTATTGAAACTGTCCATTTTAGCTGTTTGATATCAATTGGCAGTGTTTTGGAGATACTTATTGGAGATACTTCTTCAGGGGTATTTTAACAGGCCCTCCGGGAGTGTCTATTAATCCTATCCCTTGTGCTACAGAATTCTGAAAATATTTTTTCATGTTACAATTTTGAATGCCTTGATAAGATGATGAGATCTTAATTATATTGAATTATGCTTATCTCATTTTTACTTCTCATAAAATTCATCTTACTTTTACCAGAACTCCAACAAAAGAAATTGGCTTGAAACTGGATTATTTAATTTTTATTTCTAACATCCAACTGTTTATTGAGCTTTATCACGCACATTTTAGATCAATACATTTACTTATCACAGTGATTGCTAACAATCAATTTAAATAGTCTTAATTTCCCACTTTCTTGGAGGATCTCAATCTCAGCCTTCCATGGAGAGAGTTTGAATTAAGTTTTTAGAGACTTTTCCCTCATGTAATGAACCGAAGTAAACGGGCTGGCTCAAAATTAGCGTTTTAAGCATTAGGCTACCAAAAGTTTCTGGTGTCATTTTTTCCTGGGGTAGGGCATCCCTTGCCTGTGCTTCAAAGCCACAGGGTCAGTGTTATCTCATCCTAGACAGATATTTGCTGCTGCAGATTCCAGCAGAAGAGAGCCACTGTGGATCCAGATAGGAATAGTGAAGGTCTTTCCCCTGGCTTAGTCTTTTTTCCCTGGTAATAAAGCGTATCTTAAGGAACTTTAAAAAAATGAACAAATCTGTCTGTTCTGTTTGGTAAAATTGCTTCTACCAATGCTTCATTCTGTTTCTTGAGTTCTTGTATTTCTGGGAAGATATGTTACTGAATATATGTGGGGGTGGGAGGAAGTATGCCTTCCACATAAGGAATGACATTTCTAAATATACATTTTTGAACAGTATTTCTAAACTTGGACTCATCTGTTTTTCTAACAGTTGTGCAATCAGAACAGGAAACATTTGGTAGATTGAGTTGACAGTGGAAGAAGAAAATCATTGTACCTTTTGCTTAATCTTTTGTCTAAAATGCATGCTCTAGCTTGAAAAAGAAGAATGAAAACTTTAAACATAAAAAAAATATAATCACAAAATTTTAATCTCATGGTTTCTGCAGTAAATTAAATACAGCTACTATTGCAACAGAGATCTGATTAGCACCCTTAGACATAATATTATTTGAGGCTCAGCTTCAAGTCAGGCTTTGGACCGATTAATGTTATGGTCAGGGGAAGGAAAAACGTGTATGGAGAACGTAATACACCAGAACTGAGTGAAATGGGAGTCTATAAGTAAGGAAACAGTTATTTCACCTGTTGGGGAATTGTATGAGTAGAGTGACTACCTGGTGCATTAAAGGTCATTCATTACTCATTTACTACATATATTTTGTTCTTAGTTAAATAACAATGACAAAGAGGGAAATAATTTTGCAAAAATGAGTTTTTTCATGATAAAAATAGTAATATTTGATATATAGAATGGATATTGAAAAATGAGAAAGAGAAAATAAGATGTTATTACATCTTGGTCTTGTGATTTGTCAACTCAGGTTGATTAGAGGTTTCAGTAGCAATCCAGGCTTTAAAATGCTTTTAGTTTCTCATATTCTGAAAAGCTGAATGCTTTTCTTGATTTGAGGAAACATATATAAAAATGAAATCTCTGGTAATTTTCCTGTGAAAAATTGCATTTAAAAACGTGTTTCAATTTTCAGAATACAATTGGAACTTGCAGGGTAGTTTAAAGTAATTTGAAAGGCGGCATAATTTTTTTTTTTTTTTAATATATGTGTAAATTGGTATATTTTCCCCTATACCATGTGCTGGGGTGAAAATACCCATCAAAATGTTTTGTGATAATTGCAGGTGGACTTTGTCTTTTAGTTTTGTTCCTTCTCAAGTATCTCTTTGTCTTTGTGTGTGTGTGTTTTGCAGTGTTGCTTGCTGTAATTGTAGACAGAGCGGTTTTTTTTGTCTGTGTGTCAGGTATTGTTTTAACAAATAACCTTGTCGGTTAATACTAAAAAATATAATGTTGAGATGACTGACAATGTATTCAAGTTTAGACTGAATTTCAGAAATATGCTAACTAAGTTGTGGACCTAAATTAAGAAGGAAACTCTTCATTTTGAACTTCAGTCTCAGAAAGTGTAGTCTAGACGTGCCAGTGTCTAAAAGTATGTCTTAAAGCTGAGCACAAATCCTCTTTCTGATCCATTTGAAGCAGCAGGATTTCTTCAGTTTTAATTGAAACAGAAAACAGGCACTTTAAAACCCCTTTGTTACAGCTTTTGTTTCTGACAAAAGTTGAAAGTTTTCTGGTGTGGTTTAGGGGGCTATTTGAATCAGCAGGAGAAGCTGACAGAGTTGCATGCCTTTGTAAAAAACAGTTTTCAATAGAATTACGTGTGAAGTCATGTTGCTCTTAGCACAGTAGGAATCGATAAAGATAGAAACTTCAAGCTGTTAGTAGAGAAAGTTTCAGTCAGTGCTCAATGTAAAACATATTTCTGGGTTTCTCTGTGTTAAGTTAATAAGGAAGCAATCAGGTTTGAGTCCATGACTATTTCTGATGTTTCTGTTTCCATGGTGTTTGCTGCTTTCTTCCCTCTTTTGTCTTCAGACACACACAAACACACGTCCTCAAGTTGTGGAAGGGAGAGGAAAAAAAAGACTTTCACCTCTGTAGATCTTGCCCACCTTTTTTTTTTTTTTTTTTTTTTTTTTTTTTTTTTTTTTGGCTGATGAGTGCCTGCATTTACCCTGGGGTGTCAGGAAGGTAGAAAGAAGTCTGATGCTTTGCTGTTGTATCTACCTTGACAGACATGTGGTGAAAGGCATGTTGAGCATTGACCATACTGGTTATGGTTAGAAAGGCAATAGGCAATTAGAAAACAAAACAGAAGGTTCAGTATAAAGGTATATGAAATAAAAATTTCAGTCCAAAGCTTTTATTTCCTCCCTGCCCTGATGCCTTCCATGCATCTCTAGAATCTTTATAGCATTATTCTCATCCACATTTTTAGTTAGGGATAATGAATTAACCTTGACAAGGCTGGAAAAGATTTCTATAATGTAGCTAGCTTTGAACAGCAACCTGATATCCTAACTTATGGCTTTACAACTTCACGTCTGTAATTTCCATCTCAAATTTACACGGCTTTTTTTTTTGAATCTTGGAGCTAATAGCAGCAGTCAAGGCCACTTTCCATTCCTACTTGATTCTCAAGAATATACAGACAAAATCTTGTTGCTCCTTCTTTCTCCCTGTTGCAACAGCATTAAAAGGAATGGGGTGTTATCCAACTCTATCCATACACAAGAGAAAATAATAACTGAACAAAGTAAATATTACATTGCAAATTACAGAGAACTCAACATCTCTTTCTATACAGCAAAGAGTGAAATGTTGTTGCTCGTATGTGTGAAGACAGGTGTTGGATTGGGGTTTTTTATGGTTTTTGTTAGTGTTTTATTTTTGTTGTTTACTGAAATAGTGTGATATTCAACAAATAAACAGAAACTCTTCCTAGAAACTAAGTTATTAGTAGAGGAAAAAAACCTCAAGAAACACCATCTGTATGCCTTNTGGGTTTTTTATGGTTTTTGTTTGTTAGTGTTTTATTTTTGTTGTTTACTGAAATAGTGTGATATTCAACAAATAAACAGAAACTCTTCCTAGAAACTAAGTTATTAGTAGAGGAAAAAAACCTCAAGAAACACCATCTGTATGCCTTAAGTATGAAATCAGAGCCTTAAATGAGGGACTGTTCTGATGTTTGAGAGTATTGTAATTTCTTACCCTTTTGAGAATGCCTTTCTATACTCACACACTTGTTCCCAGGCTACTATGATACTGAGTGATCTTACAGCAGGTTTTTTTCCTCTGGAAATTGGAGTAAGAGAGACACCTTCCTGAGAGGATTTTTTTCTTTTTTTTTTTTTTTCCTTCAAAATGACCTCAGAATAAAGCTGTTTTGCCTTCCTTTCCAAAAGAGGAAAAGGCCTTCTTTAGATTTAAAATGAAACTGATTCCTGTCATCTGGCACGTTCTAGCTCCTAAATACCTAATACACTTGCAGAAGTACAAAGTCTATTGCAGTATATTATAGGGACATCTTTCCTCAGTCATATAATGGATGTGGGTTGTTCAGAGACTGGTAAATGGATGATGTAATACATCATAAGAATTACAAATATAGTCTAAACTTTATCAATAGTGAGTCATTAGCACTGTTCCTTTTATCTGAACATTGCCTAAAATAGTTGTGGCAATGTATGGAATCTTTAATTGTTCTGTTATGGTATGGAGACTGTATGTTATCTGCCAGCCTGGTAAATGGGTATAGTAATGTGTTTTTATAGTTTTAGAGTTCATATTGAAGGCATTCAACCCAAGGTTGATGAAGTCTGATTTTTATTTTTTAACCTTCAGCACATGGACACTACTTTCCCCACGTTCAATGTATATGGAGCTGGTGGGAAAGTTTAAAAATTAAGAGTTTCAAAAGTTAGAATGGCTTCTATCTGAGAAAACTGCAATATCGTGAACATGCCCCATGACTTGCCTTTTTTTTTCCTTTACCTACTTACTTACATTATAAAACATGGAAAACAGAATTTGGATAGAAAAGTGGCATAAAATTTGTATGTTTTTTTTTTTTTTAAGGGAGTAGAAATTAGTGCATAAGATCAAAAAATGTCTGTAAGCAAATAACCACACCAATACTAGAATGAACATGACTGAGTAGCAAGAACACCTACCACCTTGTTGCCATGTAAAGATTGTGATATTTTGTTGCTGTATCTGGTTTTTGGTTTTTGCTGGAGCCTGCTGCTATAACTTTTACTATGAAAGAAAGCTATCTGGTGGCAGTGCAGGCTTTTTACTGTATTATTATGCACAGTTCACAGAAGGTAGTAAGAATATGGTCTCTTCTTTATTCAAGTTATTCTCCAACAAATTTTTTATAGAAGAAATATTTTTCTAAACCTTGGATTTTAGTGCAGACTCTTTTCCTTTACTGTTTCGATCCCATTCCAGCATGCTACTAAAAACCAAAATGCAAGGTGAAGAAACTGTTTATACACTCTAAAATGTTTCAGTATTAAGTCTTTGAACTGCTTTAATTAGTGCCAGCACACAGTACATGAATTTCTTTATTAAAGCCTTCCTTTTTTCTTTCCCAGCAGCTACACCTGCATTCTGAATAGTTGCAGAACAAATCCATTTCACCAGAGCTCAGAGGGGTTGTCATGTTTTTCCAATAGCAGCAACATTTAACTCTGAGTACTGTTAAAAAGGAAAAAAAACCAAAACAAAACCAAAAAACCAAACTCAACCACACAAACAAAAAACATGCACACAAACAAACAAAAAAGTGTATATAGACTAATAAACCAATCTATGGAGGAAATTGTTAGCTTCCTATTGCTTGAAAAGCCTATTAAAAGTCTGTTAAATTTATAGGTTGGTTGGATGCCTACTTCTGGTGCTTTCCCAAGAGAACTTCAGCTTGATGTTGTTGCTATTCTTTCGAATTCTCTCCCAGATACAGCCAAATGTTAATTTTACTTCCACAAAATTTAGGGATTTGGGGCTTCAGAAGCAACTGCTATGAACTGCTATGACTTATAGACAATGATGATGAAGTCTGAGGTAACAAAATTTTAAATGTTATAATATTACTCATATAATCTTGCCAAATCACATGAATAGCAAAGGTTGTGAGAAAATACTATTGTAAGGGTATGTATGCACTTTAATATCTATGCAGAAAAACGTTTTGATTTAAGCAGAAAAATGTTACAGGGTCTAAACTAATCTTGCTCCAAAAGGACACTTGCTTCACCTATTTTTCTGAACTCGCCGTGTGTTTCTTAAATATAGCTATCAAACTCTTTTGGTGAAGGTGTACAGCATGCTGTATATACTTGGTTCTAACAAATACACCTGCCTAATTCCTGCAGAGCTCCCAGCCAGTCTATAGTAGCTGTTGTGGTCATTGCTCCAAAACTGAATCACTGCTACTTGATAACTTTAGTGTAATAGACAATCACACAGCAAAAGCTTTACTGGTGGTCAGAGTCAAGGTCCAGTTGTTAAAATATCTTCTCTCCCCTGAAGAATTTTGTATTCAGAAACATGGGAAAGGGGAGTGAGCACAAAATGGTAAACTTGAAGA
The DNA here is from genome assembly GCA_013399855.1 of Oxyruncus cristatus. Classification (NCBI taxonomy): domain Eukaryota; kingdom Metazoa; phylum Chordata; class Aves; order Passeriformes; family Cotingidae; genus Oxyruncus; species Oxyruncus cristatus. Next base: position 106,977 of record VXAY01002648.1, read on the forward strand.
TATCTCCATTTTAGGGGGATTTTTAGCATCTTGGAATGCAATGTTGATTACAGATTTATTTTGCCAACAGATTAGGTTGCTAAAAGCAAGGCTGTATTTTAAGATGCTTAGAACTGACATGTTTGGCTGAAAATTGCTGGGTGTCAATTTCTTTTGCTTAAGGCACTTGGTTTCCATAATAAACACAGAAACACTGTATTGAGTACAGGGTGACTGCAGAAACTGCAGTATCTCAAAATGTGTAGCTTGTTGGGATGAGGTGAATTTAAACATTGTCACTGCTCAGTAGAGTACCTAGTTTTTTGGTTTCTTTGTTTGGTTTTTTTTTGTGTGTATTTATAGGGATATATATATATATATATATATATACACATACACACACATATGTATATAAAAATCAAGTGTATCTTAAAATATGCCACCTACACTGGGTATGCTTTGACCTAGAACTAGATAGCTCTTGCACTGAATTGCTCTGGGGATCTCGGGACAAACCAATCCGTGATGGACACAGGCAGGATGGTGGGAGAGTTTTTTCCAATCAGTGAAAAGAAGGCAAAGGTGGGGATGATAAGAAGATGAGAGTAAGATAAATTTAGATTCTGAGAACTCAGAGGGACGTTGTATTAAGACAATGCTCTTCTAATCTCAGTTCTCATTTCACTTCAGGGAATAAGGTTTATTTGGGAAGCATACCATGTTGTCTGCTCACTTGGGTCGAGGTTTCTGGCAGCTCATTAGCTGCAGTCTGGCTAACAATGATTATGAGCCCATAAATGTAATGCCAGTTTTCAGTGGCTGGAAGACTCCCTTGGATGTGGAAAACTGCAGTGCTAATATATGTTCTTCATTTTGGTCCCTCTAAGAGGGGTTTTGAATTAATTTTATGCAAGTAAAGAACTGCCACTATTTTTTTAATTTTTGGTTGGGAAATATTCTATAGATTCTGAATTTTTGAAAACAAAATTTTACTAAGGCAATTAAAAAAAAAGAAAAGGAAGATTTGTATGCAATCACAAGAGGGAAGAATACTTTAATTGTTTGACAAAAATATGTAATTTTATTCCTGATATCAATCACTTCCACTTTTTCCAGCTTTTGAGATTTCAGAGTAAGAGGGGTGAGGGAAAGACCACATTGCATTCAATCTTATAATCTCACTTCTTAAACTGTATATCTGCAATTAAGCCAATATATGAAAAAAACCATTAAGTTAGTCTCCATGTAATCAGTATGGAGTGGCTAAGGTTGCATAATAGCTTTTACTAAATTGCTTCCAAAAGTATGGAGAATGTGTTTGATAGATTTTTGTTGTTGTTTTACTTCATTTTGTCAGGGCAATATATTCTACTATCTTATTCCACCTAAGTCTAAACTGGCCCAAGAATTGTGTCATAAATTTAAAAGTGAAGAGTGTTTCAACAAAACCAATTGGAAAGCTAAATATGCATAACTTATTTGTGTGGTCTGGATAACACATAAAACAAGGAAACAAAACCAGACTTATCTAATGAAAGTTGTCAACAAAATTGTATCTTATAGTAATAAATAATATTAAAAGAAGAACAGTACTTGTCTTTGTTCAGGCCCAGAGCTTGACCAAATGGCATAAAGAAATGAGAAGTTTTCTCAGCAATAAAACGAGGCAAAGTTCTTATTAATACAACCCCTTAACTAATCTATGAAATACTTTATGGGAGTAAAAGCATTGCAATTTTTATTTAGGTGAAGTATTCATGTTTTGATAATGTAAAAAAATGGAAAAAAAATCTTAATAAGGGGGGAAATATGGCAATTTACTCCCAAACAAACAGCAAATTAAACATTCCATTTGGTCTGAGACTTTTTTATTGTGGTTCAGACAGTACAGTAAAAAAATCCATTATTCACACAGCTCAGCTCTGCAGTAGGCTCTAATACAAAAAGACACTACATCAGAACTGTGACAAATTGAGACAGAAACATTAAACTGATAAAGCAGTTCCACACCAGAGGACTGTACCTTAAAAGTTATATTAAACAGTACCAGAATTTGTGTGGAGTCATTTGCACATTAACCCATTTCTAAATCATGCATGTACACTAAAAATCATGTAGGGTGTTTTTTGGTGTTTTTTTTTTGGTTTTTTTTTTCCCCCTAGTTGTGTGTATGAAAGCAGCACTCATTTCAGCACTCATTTTCTGTGGTTTTTTTTTTTTGTTTGTTTCTTTGTTTTTTTGGGGGAGGGAGCGATTGGTGTTTTCATTTTTTTATTCGTTTTTGTTTGTTTGGGTTTTTTTCCCCCCCATTGGCTTTATATGCAGAAATTACAAAACAAGTAATTTTTCACTGCGTGTGCACAGCATTATTTTAAGGAAGACCTGTGAAAAGCTGCTTCTGTGGTGGGAGCCCAGCAGTATCACTAGCCTGGTAGCTCAAACAGAAGGCTTCAAATAATTTTTGAGATATTTTGACAGCTTTTTTTTTTTT
>VXAY01002648.1:109495-122593 GCA_013399855.1 Oxyruncus cristatus
TTTTTTAATCAATAGCGACAGAAATCAAATCCTTTGTTTCCCTGGGTGGTTTAAAGGGGAAAATACTGGCATGAAAGCCATCCCAAAGTATTTAAAAGCTAATTATGTCATTCTGATAAAACACAGGTTTAATTTCCATCTTTTTTTTCCATAAAAGAAGAATGGTTTTTCACTGGGTTATAACTTCAGTGTGTCTCTTTCCTTGTAAAGTGTTGGAGTGTTTTTGTGGTGTGGGGTTTTTTGGCTTTTTTCCCCAGAATTTTGTTTCTGATATAGTTTTAAATTTTAAGAAATCCCCTTTGCTAACTAAAAATAACTTTGACAAATCCTCCAACAAGCCTCTGCTAAGGAATAGCATTCCTCCTGGTTTTAAAAGTCTATTTAATATTCAGAGCATGTTTTTTTTTTCACTAGTGCACTTTGCTGCAGAGCAGTAAATATCAAAGCACCATAAATTAACACTTTTTATAGATAGTATACTGACACTATTCCTAACAGTGACGAGAATATTAAAATTTCTGTACGTTTTAAAATTATCAGATCCTAACAGTTGTGCCAATAACATAATAGGAACAAAACATGGCACTATTAGTAATTGTTATCTGAAACAGCAGAGTACAATAGAAATGTCCTAAAGCCATATTGTTGACTTCCAAAGAGCAACTCGCCATATTAGTTGTTTGATGAAAGACCAGGAGATATCTGTCTGTATGTACTCTAGGTCAGTAGATGACTTAGCCCAAGCACTGGAATCCCAAATGGATCGGACTTAAAGCTTTAAGGTTTGAGTTCACTGAGTTCATCATTTCAGAAGATGTTTATGAAGACATGAATAAATAAGTTATTGAAGATTTGCTGGTAAACTTGAAGTTTACCAGCATACATTAAGTTACAGATCAAGGTCATAGGAAGTTTAAGTTGTCACAGTGAAATCAGGAGTCTTTATGCTGATAGGGGGTGGGGAGAAGTAGGACAAAGAAATCCTGGTGTGTTGGCTCTTTTTTTGTTTTGTTTTGGGGTTTTCTTGTGTGTGTGCATGGTGTGGTGTTCCTTTTTGTTTTGTTCTAAATCAGTGTGAACTCTGAATGTCTAAGACCTATGAGGAAACACTGAGACCCTAAATATGGAATATTATGATAACATCTGTTACTACTGATGCCTTATCAAAAAGTAATTTTTTCTTTCTGTTACTACAACCAGTTTTTGCATCTTTACATTAATGATATAACGAAAGAACGCAGGGAGACACAGACTTAAAAACAGCGTTGGCGTTCTCTGGTACCCAGCAGTCTCCTGTGAAACAGTTTCTTTCCAGCTTCCCCAGCTCTTACACTGGGCAGACCCTCAATAGTCAGAAAATATGTGCCTTTTACAAATCAGAGCCTGGAGGATCTTGAGGATATGAGAAGTGGCCTGAGGTGGTGTTCTGAAGAACTGGCAGTCTGGTTTGGATGCATTACCTAGGACAAATTAAGGGACAAACAAGTGCAGGGAAAATAGTACTAATGGGGAAAAAAAAAGAAAAATCATGGGTTCTTTCTAGATTCTAAAGCTACTGTGAACTATATTACAAGGAAATTGAAGGCTTGTGGTTGGTATGGAGTTGCTGAGTGACGTGCTTAGTGAGAGAGGATGCCAATAACTTCAAAAGCCTATAGATCTCCCACAATGTATTTTATTACCATTTTGTTTTCACTTTCAATTCTCTATAGCACTTACTGGGAAAAAACTCAACAAACAAACCAAAATAACTTTCTGTTTTATCTGAGCCATTCATCAACGTTCATTTTTTGATCAAACTCAGAACATTTTGACTAGTGTTTTATTTTTAGACTTTCAAAGGGAATAAAATAGCATGTCCCTTCCAGGATTTTCTGAGAGACTACTTCCACATCCAACTTTTTTCTTTTTTTATAATTATTTGGGAGATACACTTATCAGAAAGCCTTTTAATGTGTCACAGAAATAAACTATTACAGAGAATTTTAGTAGAAAAACTGTGGCAATTTGGGCTCCAGGATAAAATTTCAGCACTTGCTGATAGCACTAAATACAAAGAAAACAAACTATTTACTGGAAAAAAATATTCAAATGACATAAAACACAACTTTTATTTTTAAAGTGAAACCTAAAGTATGTGTACTTGTGCCTGAAGTTGTGTTAGTTTGTACGTGTAGTTTGTGTCTCAAAACCCAATAAATGTCAGTGCTAGTTACTAATATTTTTCATGTTTGGAAGCAAAATGCATGTAGTTCCTTTCAGGGAAACAAAAAGTATTTTTATTTGGCAGAATGAGAATATCACATTGTGGTGAAAAAATATGCAGCATGGTGTGACAGATGGTGAGGACTGCAAAGCAGCCATTGGTATTAAAATTGAATTTAAAATGACTTACTGGTTTTACAGGTTTTTCTCTATGTGAATGGATGACATATAAATTGAGTTCAATAGCATTTGCCTGATGCAAATGCTCTCTTGTTGGTTTGGATGGAGCCATTGGAAATGGACTGATTCTGGTTTGGGGAGATAGGCAGGTATGTGTTTAAAAGCCTGCCTTCTGTCTCTGAAAGGATTTGCTTTGTCAATGCATTTGGGGAATGTTGCTGTTTTGTGCCTGCATTCTTAAGACAATTGGTTTGCTGGGCTATGTAAATAATGCTGCATCAGGACACTTTCTACCATCCATTTTAAGCATGGTGGAGGGTTGTTTCTGGGAGTGAAATAGATTTTTTTTTTTTTTTCCTAGGTGAAAGGACAAAAATAACACTTCATTTAACCATGTATTTTATAATGGATAACCAGAATTTTAAATGTTAGATGCTTGCACTTAAGCTTGTAAAACAATGTTTAAATATATGTGGTTTGATTTTTTTTTTTTTTTTTCCTTTTCCAAGGTATTCAGCACTTTAATAATTTTAAAGGATATATTAGGTGCTGAGTGCCCTTAAAATTTTCATTCTCTCATTTAAAAAACACTAGTGAGATGAGAAAGTTAAACTGGACTGACTTCTAGCTTCAAAAATTGTCCTCTGATTTAATTTTATAATCCTTGCTATACAGAATATCACATATGCTTTTGCAACTTTAATACTTGAATTTAATGATTTTCTTGGTGCATTCTCATTATGTGCTTTATCCATGACAGAACGGCAGCAAGAGTCAGTGTCAGTTAAATAATAAAGTGCCAGTTCTGTGAAAGCAGATCATTGTCTGGGTAGTTTTACACAGGGGTCAGGCTTAGCACTGAGGAGGATTGATGCTGTGAATAACACCTAGCTGAATGGCAGAAGCTAGACATAACAATATCCTTCAGAAATTGCTATAAATTCTATTTAAGGAAGGCTAGGCCAGCTCAAGCTGTAATGGCACAAAATTGTGACCACTGGCTAGATGCTCACTAAAAAAAAAAGTAAAAGAAAAAAAAAGAAGTCATTTTAAGAATGCTACAATTATATCTCCCATTTCAGTTTTTAATGCAGTTATTTATAGAAATCTAAAAAAGTATATTTTAGAATCTGGTCATATACTGTCTGAGAAAATAAGAAAGCTTTTGTAAAATTTGTGTAGTTATTCATAATTGCCTTTGTCTCTGGGGTCATAGTATTTAGGAATATTCAAGTAAACACTTGGATGTCAGATTTTAATTTGTTCTCTCAAAACCAGCAGTTTCAATTTGTGCTTTCAAATGTAGTTTTACAAATAATAGGATACATTGAAAACAGATGGAAAATACTTTTAATTTCAGAGACATGTTTATTCAGGTATTTTCGTTTTGGTATATTCCAATCTAAAAAAAAAAAAAAAAAAAGAAAAGGTATTTTAGAAAGCCATTGACGTGGGACTCTTTGGGGAGAGTTGCAAGAGGAGCACATATGGATGAGGCCATATGTTCTTAAGATGTTACAACACCTTTGAATTTGCTGACTTTCTGGAACTTTTGGATCTATTTCTGTCCAAGCCCAATGTGAGTGGAATTAGGATATTTTACAGTGAAGGGACCTAACCTAACCACCTTTTGGTGATGTCTCAGATGAGATACTAGATTTTGAACTCTCAATGATATTTACTTGTGTTTTCTTACGTGGTTTCCATAACCTGACCTGCATAATATTTCTAAGGATACATACTCCCACCATTTAAAGGTATTGTAAAATGTACTGGGAAGTTCGACATTTGCTAAGAAATCAATTTGCTATTCCAATAAGTGTTCCAGTTGCTGAATTTCATACAGGAAATGAGATACATTAACCATTTACTTTCAAAACCAGTCTTTAGTTGTGCCAGATTAGGTGAAATTTAAATAAACTATGTGAATGCAACTTTCAAATTGACATCACACTTAAAACTCTTTATAAAAAGACATCAGTGAAGAAAAGCACGGTTTTGGCTCTAGAATTTAACTGTCATGGATAACTACTTAACGGACTTATTTGAAGATTCTAACCTTCATTGTATGTTTTCTCAGACTGTTCTCTGAGGGAGAACCATTTCTTATCCTGGTTTATGCATGCTGGATTTTATAGCAAAAGCTTCCTTGAAAAACTTCAAAAAGTCCAGTTTCTGATATATATTTACATATAGATATTTCAGAAAAGAGTTTGGCATCCTTTTAAATGAACTGAGGGTTTTGTCACCCATCTGGAATTATAAGAAAGACTTTGAGAGAATTTGGAATATCTCTAGGTAACAATTTCTTGGTTTGACAAAGGGTGAAACTGTATTCTAGCTTTCAAGAGAATTGTCCATGCTGAAATATCTTCCTATGTAAAGTTTCTGTTGTATATAAAATTGCACATGATCAAACATGTTAGATACAAACATTTAAATATATGAATATAACTCTTGATTGATCCATGTCTTAGACTAACTATGGAGGCAATGCACTGCCCTCTAATCCCAATAAGTTTAAGGTAAGTGTTGCTGAATTGAGCTGTTCACAGAGAGTAGTGCAATATTCATCATTCTTTAATGAGAGAGGTGGTTTCAGTCCATAACGGACATCAAGAGATGAATATAATTTACCTAAAGGATGAACACAGTCTACCTAAAGGACAAATAACTTACTGAGTTTGACCACCACTGGTTATCTCAACAAATTCCTTCCATTTAAAATTTCTCACAATTTAGAGAAATAAAAAAAGTTAGGAAAAAGAGTTCTAAGTAAATAATTTAGCCAATACCAGTGAAAAATTCTTCAATTATGTATTACTCATAAACCTTCTAGCTACCCCTACCATGAACAATAAATATTGAATAGTTGCTGTGAAAAGGTTCCTAACACACTGCAGCTAAAAATTGTTCAAGTTGCTGTAGGAAGACTCAATGTATATTTCTTTATTCCCTTACAGAACAAGAAAATACTCTTCCCTCTCCTATCAGACAGAATATTATTTGATGTAGACAGAAAAGAAAGCTTAACAAAAGTTGCCTGTGATAACAGTTGGTAAACTCATTTAATATTGTAAACACTTGTGAATCTTAATACTAGGTGTTGGTCTGATGGGGAGCATCTGCCATCTGGTGTCTAAATGTGCAGTGCAATTCAAAGGTGAAGAATTGGATGTTCAGGTGTCGCGGGTTGCCTTTATTGTTTCCAAGCAAAAAATGTCCCGGTTTCTACAAGGTCTGCAAAGTTCATCTGGTTTTGCTTACCCTGAAGAGATGATATCAGTTACAGCAGACGTAATCTTCATGAATGCAATCTGGGGGGAGGGGGGTGGAAGAAGGAAACCCACTGAAATGCAGCAATAAACATGCTCAGTTTGGTCAATCCTGACCACCGAAAAATGGTGATCTGCCTACTGAACAGTGGTGATGGTATCTTGCTAGGCTGCCAAAGACAAAGAATGGTTAAAACTTGGTAATTGCCAAGAAAAGGAGGACTGCAGCTGAATGCCTGGTTGAAATCACACCTAGATATAAAACACAGCTTTTCTTCCTGCTTAATATGTAATTTACACCAAACTGGACATCCTTGCATTTACATGTGTATGTAATTAGACTGTGAGGGATCCATCAAAATTGTCAAGATTCTGTGTTTATTTCTTTCCTCCTTCCCTCTGCCCTGTGGCCTTCAGTGGTTACTTTTAAAATCTTCTTTCCTTTTATCCTTTACTGCTATCTTGTGGTGTGTGGTGGAAACGTCGTTCAGTGTCTTTTTTATCTTCCCTTTGCTTACTGAAAATAAAAATGTTCAAAGAATTTGCTTTAAAGCGAAGAACAGCAATTAATTTTGTTTTACATAGGCTTCCACTAAGCCTTACTTTATATTTAAATATTTCTCTGCTTTTAAAGTACAAGTGGAGTATGAACACCACTGAGATATGTTGAAATCCAAAACCTGACTTTTTTGAGATAGAAAATGTAGTTCTGAAAACTGCCTACTTGTTGCACACCACTTAGAGTCATAAGACCCCTCAGGTGCTAGTATGGGAAATTATTAAGTATATAGACTTCAGAGTAATGTTCATATAATTCATATCATACCTTTCACTTTTAGCAAATGAAAACTACACCACAATTGCTGTCTAAGGTGTTCCCCTCCACACTTCTCCCGTTGCAGAATACATCTAGTACAGGTAGTCTGGTTTGCAAGCTGCAGTTCAAGATGCAGAATGAGATGCAGAGTGAGAGAGAGGCAAGAGAACTGTTGTGAGCTGCCAACCCTTCACATAACAAAAGGCACAAAGACCAGTGGCACAAGCCAGGTGAATGGACACTGAGAGACACAGCAGGAGCCGAAGACTCGAGGGGAGAGCGAGACTTGCGCTTGGGTATAGACTGTGGAGTATGAAAGCCCAGGATTTCCTTTGTTAGGGTTTTCGGAGGCACGAACTCGGGCTGTCTCTGTGTTACTGCATCTTGAATAAATTTCTTAATGGAATGAGACATCTGAGAACTTAAACTTTATGGAACTTCCCGTCTGCAATGGGAAATCACAGATCAAACCGGTAAGGAAACCTGGTCTGACTGTGTGGGTGTGGAGTGTGCAGGGAGTCAAGTGGGGCTCCCCTTGGGTCACTGGAGCTGCCCACGGTGAAAGGGTCCCAGCAGCAAAGTCTCTGGCCTTGGGAGTGTGACTGCCAGAGAGTTTTGTGAGGTTTCCTGAACACCCCAACATGTTTACCATTCGTCTCTTGAATTCTAAGGTAGGCTGTGACACTGACATCTTCTGAAGAGTTAGAATAAAAATCTATAGGTAAGTCAAAGTCAAGGGGTCTAAAAGAGTAAACAAGAAGGAGGAGTAGAAACCTAAACTATAACAAACTTCAGAATGGATACCAGACATGAAATTACTGGAAGCGCTGGTTTCTCAATTGCTTTTAGTTTTACTTAAGATGGTTACAGGATCGGACATAAACTTTATTGTTGAAAATGGACTTTTCCAGAATCCACTTTTTCAGACAATATACATGTTTTCTTTTAAAAAAATAATAAATTTTGCAGAATGTAATTCAGAAAAAGACAACAAATGCAGAATTCTCTTTGTTGCCATCTTTAGTGATAAATTAAATGCTAAAATTTTCAGATTACTGCCATTTCTACTCATACAGGTATTATTGGCTTTCCATTCTTTTCTCTTTGATATATATAGCATTCATCTAGCTCTTCAGCTTTAGTAATCAACAAAAACAATGTAATATTTGTCCTTCTGCTCTTTATTTCCCATATCTTTTATACGCAATTCAAATTTTTGTTTTCTATGTTCTGAATTTCCTCTGCTTTCTGCTTAGTTTTGGAAGCTGAGAGACTGTTTATATGACACTGTTAATTGAATTTACCACATCAAAGATGATTGCTATAAGTAATACGAATCTCTACAACAGTTGTTAAATTTGATTGGTTTGTCTAAGACTACTTCTGTAGTCTGGTTTGGAGGAAAGACTTTTCTATAAAAATTGGGAAACCAAAACCAGTAGCCTAAATGTGTCCCCATCAGCTGTTTTCCCCTGCCCTCCCTCTGCTCCCACCTGATGACCCATCCAGGTAAGATTCATTGACACCAGAAAAAAAGAGATGCCTAGTACCTTTCCTGTGAAGCCTCATGCTTTTGGTAGATACTTTCAGGTTCTTATTTTACACTAAGTAATCTAGAAATTAAAATTCTAATTATTTGATTTTATACACTAGTTAAAATTGTCCTCAAAAAATTACATATTTCCATTGGCTTCAGTGATGCTACTGCTTCTGCATTTTTCTGACTTCATACAAGTACCTTCTAGAACTTGTTATTTTAATGAAGACTGGTCAACAGGTGAGAGCTCATGTAGCTTCAGAAATGCAGAATACAGTGGGGACCTTTCATGTCCATCATGTCCTAAACATTTATCGCTAACTATTTGAAAAGGTATTTAAGTCACTGGCTAAAAAAACCCTTCAGTGGTAGAGATTTAAAACACTTAATCACATACAGAGATGAGCCAAGTTTAAATCTAGTCAAGCAGTAGTTATAACATGATTATTCATGTGTAAAACTAACTTAGCCTTTTAGCATAAGGGTTAAGGTACATAATCTGTGAAAAACTCATGTAGTTCTATTAAGGTACCAAACTAGTGGTATGTTGTTTTGTTTAGCCATGACTAATAATTAAATATGTTATTTTTTTAAACCACTGTATGATTACAGTATTCAATGCTGGGAGCACTAGGTCACAAATCTTTAGGTCTGTTCTCCTTTTGTGTGTAAGCTTAGTCTATTAAAGTTGTTAATTTTCTTCCTGAATGTGCATAGTTCAGATCCTAATATTCAAATATTAGCGACTCTCTTTACTTCTTTTAGTAAACCTGTTGTGTTAAATGTCAGTTCTACTGTCCTTTTCCTAAAAAGTAACTTGGGCTTCTTAAAGTGGTGAGAACGTTCATAAACTGTTGTCTGTCAGATGCCTCTGCTAAAGTCTACTGCTGTTTGCCTACCAGTTCAAATAATTTGGGCAACAGCTATTGCTTTCACTAGTATTGTACTGACTTTGGTCACTTTCTTGGCCTGCTTAGTACAGGAAAAAGGTGGCTATGCGTGTGCAACCGGCCTAACGTTGATGACTTAGATCACGCAAAGTGTGAATGATTACTCTTCCTTCCCCTTCATCTACTGTGAAATGTCTAATATGTCCAAAGTCTTCAATGTGAACTGAAAGAAGAATATCTGTACTCCCCCAGTACAACTCCCTCCTGGGCTTGATCACAGCCCTCTCTAGGCAGTGAGAAGTTACGAGGAATCCTGCCACTAGCCCTCAGGAAGTTCCAATAGGTCACTGTCCTTTGGTACCACCTCTTTTCCTTACAGTTTGGAGCAAGATGATCTATACCAGAATACCTCATAGCTGTCTTTCATTCCTGTCTAAATGGAGATGAAAAATGCATTTAAAATACCCAAGTGACCTATAATAAAAGAATTTTCAAAAAAAAGGAATGGTGAGATATTGGGGGGTGTAGGTAGTGGAATAGCACCCTTGAAACCAGTCTGTGAAATGGTTTAGAAAGTCAAAGTGGAAGTTACGATGTACACAGAGGAAGGAACTCATGCAAACAATAAAGCCAAACTATTGGAAATTTAATGAAAGAATTCTGACATTCAATGTGTACATAGTAGCAGTTAAAGAAATAACATATCTGATGTTTTTCTTGTGTGCATGGACATTTGTCAAATTTATAGAAGAATAAGCTGTCCAGTGACTGAGAAATACTGGGCAAGCTATAAAACATAAACCTAAGATTTAAACCAGTTATAGGATGTATACATGTTTATAAACAAAGATGCATGAAAGGTTTTACATAAACTATTTTCAAATCAAATTATAATTTTTTAAAATAATAATGCTGATAACTTTTTTTCAAGTAAGATCTAAAATAGTTATATTAACAGTAGAGTAATTCCCACAATCCAGGCCTGGGTCACATTGTACTGTCTGAAAAATATTCTCTTCATACCTGTGGTAGAAAAGGTTATTCCAGATAGTAAATTTCTCATATCAGGTTACATCATCCACGCAACAAGCCTTCTCATTAACTGTGGGAAAATACGTCAATTCTGCAAAGGTGTCAGGTTGCCTTTTTGCTCTTTGTTATCCACACTTATTTTTCTGAAGCTCTCCAATAAAACTGTTTCTAGGCTGTTTGATATTTCCTGCTTTGATGAACCATGAAGTTGTTAGTTATACCCAGTGGGACATGTCATTTTCTATACAAGAAATTCATATAATTAGCATTCCTGGAGGAGTTCAGTGTTTGAGTGAACAGTACCTGCCTGAAACAGAATGTGCTCTGGGGGGTAGATGTCCCACAAGGGAAGATTCTCCAAGTCATATGCGATGAAGATCATCACCCAGACAGTTGAAGCAGTGGTCTCCAAGTTTGTTATTTAAATAAAAGCTTGTTGTGTGAATGAATCCTCTCTAACTCACCACTACAAAGGGTCTGTTAACTAGGACATCAGCATTTTGCTGGGATACAGGCAATGATGTAATTCCTCCCTGGACTTCCAAGTATGTTGAACCTGTTTTCTGTGTGTATGAAATCAAAATTGCTCTCTTCTAACACTTAGCTAAGTCAGTGTTATAGAGTTATAAGACTTTGGTCTTCATTTTTTTTTTGTCTCTACTGCCATTTATATCAAAAACTCCTTTACCTGAATAAATTACTTTTCTTAAATAGCATTGCAGAAGGCTATTTTCATGTGCAAATTCTTGGTTATGGTATCTTATAGCAAAATTACTATACCCAAAGGGAAATGAGATTTATATCAGGGTATGAATGCAATGATATGAAAGAAACATATATGAAACATAGCCCAGAATGAAATCTTTTGAGTGCAAAATCCAGAAGCACAACGTGTATTTAAAATAAAAAGGGAAGCTGGTCATATATACTTGTATCAATGGTTCTGATGATAACCAAATGACCCTTAGGGATTTAGAAAAGTGAAATTTTCCACCCTTTTGTGGAAGGCAAGGTCCAGGAGTGGAGGAGGGAACATGTGGCCAGACATATTTTTACTGTAGTGGTATAGGTTAAGATGTTGGTATAGAAGCATGGAAGTCCTCTGGGCTGTGGAGGGCTTTTGCAGGCTTTGAAAGTCTGTGTCCTTTCTGGATCTTGGCTGAGCAGTTGCACATTCAGCATATCTCCATTCCAGTCCCAGTATTTCTTGGCAGAATACTCTCTGTCATACTCTTCAGGATGCTGCATTCTGCACTCCTTCCTACCACCAGGTGTTTCCTCTGGGATGATGGAAAATGATCCAAGAAGTTAGTATGTATGCATTGGTGTTGAGGGATAGAGGAGGAAGACATTTTAAAACAAAGAACTGATAAACACTGACCCAGATCAAAAGAGCTGTGACATTCCAAAAGATTGCAAAAACTCTTCTAGAAGCATGTTTTCCTTGACTTTTTCTCATTAGCCAGGGTTCTGCAACAAGTGCCAGTATGATCAAATACACAACCTATGTCAGCGGTAAAAGAAGTGATATGGATAGGTGAAAGCAATAGCTCTCAATTTTTTGGAAGTAGGCAACCCCTTGTAACTATATTATATATTTTCTCTTTTACTATATATTAGGCAAGTCCCTGCCACTTTTTTAAAAAAATGTAAGGAATCTGTTTTTTCCGGTCATTATCCAGTCAGTATTTTTCAGACCTTTAGTTTGGGTAAGATGAAGAGTATGTGTAAAAACTGTTAGTTACCAATGTTCTTAGTATCTTTTTCTGAATGGTGTCTAAAAGTCCTTGGGTAATACTAGATGATGATTTCAGGTTGGTTTTTTTTTCCATAAATGTGTACATGTGCAAACACAATAGGAAAGAAGTGGGGTATAAATATACAAGCATTGTAAGGCAGTTTTTGGAAATCGGTGGTATTTTTCTCTGACAAACTGCTTTACATCTGATATTGTTGCTCTTCCCAATTAAATTTTGTGTCTTTGATTTAAGAGGTGTTAGAAACTGCTTCTCTATAGCAGGACAGATATATTTTTGATTCTTAATGAAAATAATTTATTACTGGCTTGGTATTTGTATTTACTAATACATTTTAGCTGTCTCTTGTCAAAAACTGTTGTACAAATTTTTTTGCTCTTATTGAATGTGTTCTAGGTAATGAAGGTACTGTTCATTTCAGGTCACTGAAACTATGGTGACCTAGTGTTTTCCTCTTGAAATAGCTTCCTTTTCTGAGCTGATACGTTATTTTTCTTTCCAGTTTAGTTTATTCTGAAATGGCATGGGGCAACCTTATTATTTTCTGCTTTTTTTCCAAACCAGGATTAAACAAATTTAATTCTATACCATTACAATAGTCACAAGAAATCACAGAATTTAAGCAAATTGATTATATAATTTCTCTTTATTGTGGGTTAGTTTCCAAAATAAGATAAGGAAAAAAACCCTTTTACTTTTATACTATGTTTATAAAAGTGTTTCAGATAATAGGAAGTTTAAAAAACCTCACATAATTTGCAAAGATGCCTCACCTTTCCTGTTATCAAGACAGTCTGTTTCTCCTCCTTTTCGACTTGAAAAGTTATATTCTATGGAATAGAGAATGAGAATATAGAAAAGAGGGCAAAGTTAATGTATTTCCTTCCAAACTAGTAGCCTCCAAAAAAGTATGAGCTTGAAATCCTTCTGTAATGCCACTTTCTGACAGTCTGTAGAAATTAATTTAAAAAATGATGTGCCTCATAAGCACCTCCCTGTGTGTCCTATTGCTACCCTAACTGAAGTTTTGATAAAAAATACCGTTTATTTTAATGACAGACTGTATTATTGGCCAAATGGCATCTATTGTTGGTCAATAACAGACAATTGCAGTGTCTAGTTATGATCACCATTTTCTGAGTCACAGGTTGCTAATAATTTGTATCAGCATTTTTGGCAATCCACAGGACTTGAGTGAGCGCAATACATAATTTTCTTATTGTTTTTGAGTCCATTACATGTTTCATTATGTCTTTTGAAAATTATGTGGTAGACTTCAGTAGACAGGCATTTACAGATAAGGTTGTTGTGCTTTGGATATTTTTGGTTTGTTTTTTTTTGGGGGGGAGGTGTTGTGTTTTGTTTTGGTTTTTTTTTTTTTTTTTTTTTTATAAAAAAATATATT